>PVLC010003834.1:0-92177 GCA_004027655.1 Graphiurus murinus | reverse complement strand
TTTTTTTTTTTTTTTTTTGCAGTACTGGGGATTGAACTCAGGGGCATTCTACCTCCGAGCTATACCCCCAGCCCTATTTTTTTATTCTTTATTTTGAAACAGGGTCTCACTAAGTTGCGGAGTGCCTCACTAGGTAGCTGAGGCTGGCCGCGAACCCGGATCCTCCGGTCTCAGCCTCCCGAATGCTGGGATTACAAGCATGCGCCACCACGCCTGGCTTCCTGCAGACATTTAAAGGGTAAGGGCACGCAACTTTGTGCCCTTAAATGTAACAGTTTAAATAAAACAGACAAATTTCTTGAAAGACATAAAATATCAACCTTTACTCAAAAATATAGGTAACCTGAATAGTCCTGCATCTACTAAAGAAATACAATTCATAGTTAATGACTTTCCTGTAAAGAGAACTGCAGGTCCAGATGGCTTCACTGTGGAATACTAACCATTTAAGGAATAAATAACAGTGATTCTGCACAAGCTTTTCAAGTTAACGTAAGAGGAAGAAACACTTTTCAACTCATTTTATGAGGACAGCATTGTCCTGACACCAAAACTGGACAAAAATACTACAAGAAAATTACAAACAATACTCTTGTGAACAGAAAACTGTAAATCCTCAACAAAATATTAGCATATCAAATCCTGTGATACATAAAAAGAAGTACATCATTATCAATTAGGATTTATCTCATGGATGCAAGATTGATTCAGTGCAAAAATTAGTCAGTGTAATTTACCCTAGCGATAGACTATAAGGGAGAAAAAAATCATCTTACTAGATGCAAAAAAGAAAAAATTTTGACAGAAGATAATTGTCTCTATCAATCTGATAAACAGCATCTATAAAAATACCAGTGAGATTGGGAGTAAAATACTCATTTTTTCCAATTAAGAAAGGAGTTAATTAAGGCAGAAAGAAAGCAAAGATGTCCATTATCATTACCCTATTCAGTATTATACTAGAGATCTTACCAAGTACAATAAGGAAAGAGAAATAAATAGGCATACATATTAGAAAGGAAGAAATAAACTCTCTGGATACATAATGAGATACCATGAAATACCTATTGGAGTGTTTGAACACACACACACACACACACACACATCTGACAATGCCAAGAACTGATAAGGATATAGAGCAGTTAGAACTCTCAGATATTGCTGGTAAGAATGCAAAAAGGATCCAGGCCTAGTGGTGCATGCCTGTAATCCCAATATTTGTGAGGCTGAGAAAGGAGGATTGCAGGTTCAAGGATAGCCTCAGCAACATAGCAAGACTCTTAGCAACCTAGTAAGACCCTGTTTCCAAGCAAAATATAAAAACGGCTGAGGTGTAACTCAGAGGTAGAATGCTCCTGGGTTCAATCCCCAGTAACACATATACACAAACACACACACATACACGTACACACACACACACATACATGTACACACACACACACTCACACACACACACACACTGCAAAAAGGAATATTACTTTAGAACATATTTGGTAATTTCTGATAGACATACAGTTAATACAACTCAGCCACCCAAGTGAACTGAAAACCTATTCACACAGAAACCTGTGAGGATGTTCATAGCAGCCTTGTTCATAATCACCCCAAACTGTAAACAACTCACATATTCTTCAACTGGTGAATGGATGAGTATCCTGTGCTACATCAAACAGTGGAGTAATACCCAGGAATAAAAAGGAGTGAACTCCTGGTTCATGCAACAGTATCAGTGGGTTTCAGATTCATCATGCTGAATGAAAGAAATTATTTCTCAAAAGACTGAGTCCACTTATTTGAGATTCTGGAAAAGTAGCACTTTGGGGTTAGAAAACAGATCAAGAGTTGGCTAGTTGTGGGGGTGGGAGAGAACAGGTGAATCACAAGTGGGCATGGAGAAATTCTGAAGTTTATAGTAGTGGTAGTCATGTGATTATTGCATTTGTTAAAACACACTTGAAAGGGTAAATTTTACTGTATGTAAATTATATCCAGTATACCTAACTTGAAAAAAATCTTTAGATGTGATTGAACACAACAAATGAGAAGACACTGAACCTGAAGACAAGTCAACAGGAATCCAATATGATTTAACAGAAAATAAAATAGGGTTGAGGGTGTAGCTTGGAGGTGAAATGCCCCTGAGTTCAATCTCCAGTTAAAAAAAAAATGCATGGGCGTGTGCCCACACCCACCTACACACACACACACACACACACACACACACACACACACACACACACACACGTGTAGGGTGGGAAATACCAAAATACACTGCTTACATGGAGGCTAAGTACTGATTTTAACTTTTATTTTGGGCCTGTGTGCTTGTGGATTGCTTTGCAACATAAAATGTGTTTCTTCATCTCTGGGTTACAGTCAAAAAGATTTGGAAAACAGCCCTAATTCCATTGGTCTTTCTGTTCCTTTCTTTTTTAATATCTTTATGTAACTTCAACTTTTAAACTAAGTTCAAGTGTACCTTCTTGGCAAAGTCTTTCTTACCCTTCCCCAAAAGCAAAGTATTTGGATCTTTAAAAAAATCCCTAGAGGCCGGGCATGGTGGCGCACATTTGTAATTGCAGCATTCGGGAGGCTGAGACCGGAGGATCTGGGTTCTCGGCCAGCCTCAGCTACCTAGGAAACACTCCGCAACTTAGTGAAACTCGGTTTCAAAATAAAGAATAAAAAATAGAGCTAGGGGTATAGCTCGGAGGTAGAATGCCCTTGAGTTCAATCCCCAGTACCGCAAAAAAAAAAAAAAAAAATCCCTAGAGATAAACTGTATCAAGAGTTGCTTTTGATCAAGAGTTGCTTTTGAATTTAACCTGAAATTTTCAGACCTTTCTCAAAACTTGTCAACAACTAGGTGTGAGGGAGTAAACTATAAAACTATAATGACACCCTGTTCTTTCGGGGGGAAAAGTTATTAGGTTCCTCTGAATCTGTATACCTGGAATTAAAATACTTTACATTTAAATCTTTTAACACAATTTTCTTTTAATAACTTGCATTTCATTTCTTGTTTCTTTGGTCCATTAGAAATTAATACTTTGTATTACCCTCTTTTCTTTCTTTGGTCCTATGTTAAAGCAGATTTCCATTGTTTCTCTTTTTTTCCCCAGTGGTCAAATGTCCATATCCAGCAGTAAAACATGGAAAAGAGTTATCAAAACCTAAAAAAAAATATTCCTACAAAGCAACAGTTATGTTTGGGTGTGCGTCGGGCTTTTACCTTAACGGCAGTGAGGTCGTTGTTTGCACCGGTGACAGTACTTGGGACCCCCCACTTCCAACATGTCTTAAAGGTACAAAGCTTCTCTTTTTTTCCTTCTTGTTTTTTTTTAAGACCTTATTTATTTGATATTAATTATACAGAAAAACTAAAAAGCAGTCATTTTAGCTTTCAACTCTTATCTTGTATTCATTTCTATACCAGATGTCTTAACAAAATTCTGCTGTGATTCTGTATGTTTTGCTAGGTTTCTTAGGATGTTATATAGATTGCACAGGTATGTAAGTTTATCTTGTTCAATATTTTTACGTACAAAAAGCGGATTGCCACAAATTTTCAGAGCAAATTGAAGCATGAATATTTTTATCTAATTAAGTCAAGAGTAAAAGGCATGATTCACGTAAATGAAATGAGAGTAAGACATGGTTAATCCAATTTACATCATTTTGTTTTTCAGTGCAGCCTCCTCCCAGTAAAAAACCTTGAACCTGGAGTTATTCAGGTTTAGTAACTTCCTGCTTGTATTTTTTAAAACAGTATTTTTAATTCCTGGTTAAAAAAAAAATACTAGCAATAACTCTTGAGTGTTTGATCCAATCTGCATTATATTTTGTTTTCCAGTGTCAACTCTTCCCAGTACAAAACCACCAATTTCCATTGTCTTAGGTTTAGTAATTTCCTGCTTATCATCTTAAAAATCCTTTAAATTCCTGGTGATTTTTTTCAGATATCTTTTAAATTCCTGATGATGTCTGCTCATTCATAATTTTTAGTAATAGAAAAGGGAAGAATATTTTACAGACATTTTATTTTTTATACACAGTGATCCTAATCTTTGACTTATCATAGTCCACACTTATGAACAGGAATATAAACTTTAAATGTGTTTACTCATCTATAAAATGACATAGTACCTTCCTTACTGAGTAATAGTACAGTTTACGTGGGATGCATTTGAAGCATTTAGCACAGTACTTGGTATGTAGGAAGCTCTTAAGGTAACTAACATGATTTATAACACTTCTCTCAGTGAAAATGAAGGTTCATGGCTCCTGTTTGTTAATGCGTGTTTCCTGTGTCATCAACTTTGCTAATTTTTTTTTTTTTTCTTTTTAGAAGTCATCCATTGATACTTTCAATGGGTCTCTCGATTCCAGGGTTGTTTCACTTCCTGGAAGGAAACTGGTTCCATCCTTCATTCATAGCACCTCTAAACCAGGAGGCTCCTGCTATCTCCAGAAGGAGACCCTGGCTGCTGCTTCCTCCCTGCTCTCTTTCCTCACCTAAAACAATTGTCCTTTTTTCTTTTGACTGGACAGTTTTATTTAGCAACAGAAACTCAGTTTCAGAGCAACTGAAAGGCAGGAAAAGTCCTTAATTACCGAAATGAAATGAAGAATTTCTGGCAGGGACTACTGCTTAACTGCTATACTTAGGACTGGAAAGATTCTCTTGGTGTGATGGAAGGAATTTTCTTCCTGGTATGGGCAGAGCATTAGCAAGGACAGACTGTGCACAGGCTCCCAGTTTGACTCTACCTAACTCAACTAAGCCTATTTCTATGGACTTTAGTGTCCTTTTGGGTTAATTAGGATATTGAACTCAAATCTCAATTACTCATTCTTAATTTGCTCATATATTTTCTATCTCCTTAATATTATAAAGGATGGAAGGGCATGTTGACATAGTTATAATTAGAATACCATTTTAAAACTTCTTTAAGAACCTGGTACTTGATAGCCTCCGTAGTACCTTAGCTGAATGCTGTAGAGATAAAGGGGTGGGAAAGAGAATGGTTTCATGGTGGACTGATATACAAACAAAACCAAGATTACACGTGAAATTTATACTCTACCCTCTATGTTTGCACATGTGCTCCAACTGGGTATTTTCACCATAGTATTCTAAGTTTATTGATATGCTCTTATGGAGTTGACTATAAACATTTCATAGAGAATTTGTAAAACATTGCTTAGCTTAGTGTTTAAAAGATGTGGTCAGCCAGATGTGGTAGCGCATGCCTATAATCCCAGTACAAGGAGGCTGAGGCAGGAAGATTGCAGGTTTGAGGACATCCTCAGCAAGTAGCAAGACTCTCAGCCACCTAGTCAGACCCTGTTTAAAAAAAAAATGTAAAAAGAGCTGGGGTGTAACTCAGAGGTAGAAAGTCCCTGAGTTCAATCCCCAGTACTATGTGAGGGAAAAAAAAAAAAAAGATGTGGAAAGCACTGATTGTAAGAAAAACTTTATAAAGAGAAACTATAGGGAAATTTTTTTTAAAGGTGCATTGTAATGTTCCATCTTATTGAAGTTTAGTGTGATAGAAACATACATGTACATAGATACATAGAATTCTGATTATTAATCTTTTTTTTTTTTTTTTTTTGCAGTACTGGGGATTGAACTCAGGGTCATTCTACCTCCGAGCTATACCCCCAGTCCTATTTTTTATTCTTTATTTGAAACAGGGTCTCACTAAGTTGCAGAGTGCCTCACTAGGTAGCTGAGGCTGGCCATGAACCTGGATCCTCCGGTCTCAGCCTCCCAAATGCTGGGATTATAAGCGTGCGCCACCACACCCGGCTTATTAATCATTTTTATCATCACTTAGGGAAATACTATATCAAAAGTACCAACAACAACATACAATGATGTTAAGATAAATTTAAATGTGCTAATAAAAAAAAGTGTCCAAAAATACTAAGTAGTAACTATTAAGATTCAAATCATAAAGTGTGATACCATTGAGAACTTTTTAAAAGATATATGCATTTACACAGAACACATTGTTTTTATGACTTGTAAGTAGTTAACTTCTAAGTTTGCACTAAAAAGTACAAAGACACCGTGAGTATTTTTGTGCATAAACCCTTATGTACCTGAGCAAATATGTATGTAGGTCTAATACATATGTAGGTTAAAATTCTGAGTAGACTTGTAAAGTTCAGAGTGTATGTATAGTTTCCATTTTGATAAGTAATCTTTTTGAAAAATCAAGTATCAACATTCAATCCATAATTTTATAGTGATAATGCTAATGAACTGACAGACTCAAATTTATTTTTCTAGGATATAAACCTACTCATCCCACCAAGCCTCCAGTTTATAACTATCCAGGTTTGGTAACTTTTTTTCATACTGATATAGTTAAGAACTTCATAAATGATATGCGAAAAATTATGTCTTGTTTTAGTTTTCATTCCTTTTTCAGTGAGGCTGATTTTTTTTAGTCAACATGTCATCTATTTTTATTTTAGGAGGGAATCTCACTATTTTGCCTAGGCTGTTCTCAATCTCCTGGACTTAAAGAGATCTTCCTGCCATAGCCTCCCTCGAAGCTTGGAGTACAGGCACATGCCACTGTGCTGAAAAGTCTATATTTCTTTATTTACTCATGTTTTTTGTCCATTTTTCTATTAAAATATTTTTGTTAATTTTTGACAGTTCTTTATAAAGTTAAAACTCTTTTAGTATGAAGTAAACATTTTCCCAGATTTTATTTTGTTTTTGTTTTTATTCATAGTAGTTGCAGGATTTTTATGCTGCTGAGTGTAGATCTGTTTTTTATAACTTTTAATTATATGAGTAGTATACAAATATATTTTTTCAAAATTTGAAGTATTACAAAAGTAGAGTAAAAGATTAGTTCTCTTCTTAGTCCATTACCCAAGTTAATCACTACTAATATTTTAGGGTCTATTATATCTATTTCTGTACATCAACATCCTCTGTGTAGTTATAGATGTATTTTGGCATTTTTTAAAAAAAATTTAAACAAAAATGACATCAGACTGCACATATTTTTTTGCATATATTTTTTCTTTAGCTTCCACCTTTTTTCCCACATAGTGTCCTGGATTGGGGTTATGTTTAGATTTATAACCATCCTTTCTAATGGTGACTTGAATAAATTTATTTTATTTTCCTACTAGTGATCATTTATGTGTTCAGAAGTTTTACATTGATAGGTAATTGAAAATATTGCTCTTTCCTCCAATTTTGTGTCTTCCTTGTAAAAGCTTTAGGTCTTTCCTGTGCTCAAATTATATAAAGATTTCAACCATGTGTCTGGCTTAATCCTTGGCATTTAAATCATTGGGTCATTTGAAATTCATGATGGTACATGAATGAGATAGGAGTCCCTCCTTCCCTACCCTCCCCGCACCCCGTCCAAGGGCTAAGATGTATCATTTGTTGGATGAGAGGTCTTATCCCTGAGCAAGCTGAAGTGCTTTTTCTTTTTTTTTATCATGCACTGAATTCATACTTGTTCTAGATTCCTTTCTCCTCTGAACTCTGTCCATTCTTGTGCCAGGAACAAGTTTTTTTTGTTTGTTTGTTTGTTTTTGGTTTTTTTTTTAAGCATTGTATGTATTAATATCTGGCAAAACATTTCCTTCTCAGAAATTTTCAGATCACTTGCATGTTTTTTCAAATCAATTTTTAATTTCTCATTTTAACCCATTAAAGTGTAAAATTCATTATTGTATAACCATCACTGTTACATTTCCAGAACTTTTTCATCATCCCAAACAGAATCTCTACCCATTGAACAATAACTTTCCAATCCTCCTCCTTCCTAGCATCTGGTAACCACTATTTTACTTTCTGTCTCTGTGACTTTGCCTATTCTAGGTACTTCATAGAGTGGATTCATATAATATGTCCTTATGGCTTTCTTATCTCACTTAGTATAATGTTATTAGGATTCATCTACCCTGTAATGTGTTCGAATTCTATTCCTTTTTATGGCCAGATTATAGTCCATTATTTGTATATGTCTCATTTTGTTTATTCATTTACCTGTTGACAAATGAATTTATCTGTTGATAAAGGGGGTTGTCTCCCCCTTTGGGCTTCTCTGAATAATATTGTTTCAAGCTTGGATGTACACATATCTGTTCAAAGTGTCTTTTTAATTATTTGGGGTACATGTTTTTTAAAAATTGCTGGATATTAGGGTAATTCTATTTTATTTCATTTACTTATTTTTGACACTGGGGATTGAATCCAGGAGCATTCTACCTCTGAGCCACACCACAGCCCTTTTAATTTTGAAACAGGGTCTCACTAGTTGCTGAGGCTCTTGCTAAGTAGCTGAGGCTAGCCTTGAACCTACAATCCTCCTATCTCAACTTCCCAAGTACTAGGATTATAGGTGTGTGCCACCATGCCTTTATTTTTTTGAGGAACTGATATACTATCTGTCACAGAGACTGCACCATTTTACACTTTTACCAGTAGTATACAGTTTTCCCACATCTTCACCAACACTTGTTATATTGGAAGATTTTCCTATTCTTTTGTTTTGTAATAGTAGCCACCTGTCTCGGGCTGTTTGGTGGTGCTATAACAGAATACCACAGATGGGTGATTTATAATGAACAGAAATTCATTTCTCATAGTTCTGGAGGCTGGGAAGTCTCAGGTCATGGTGCCAGCATTTGCTTCACAACACGAAGAAAAGTATCACAGGGAAGGGGGCAAAGAAAAGGAGAGGGAGGAAGAGTGCAAGAGAGAGGGGGCAAACTCACTCCTGTGGTAGTGGACCCACTCCCAAGTAGGGGCATTCGTGCACTTGTGCCCTCAACACCTAAATGCCTCTTGGTGCAGTTACACTGGCCATCAAGGTTCAAGATGTGTTCTAGAGAAGACAAAGATTCAAACAATGGCACTATCTTATTAAATATGAAGTAATAGTTCATTAGGGCTTTTATTTACATTCTCTGATGATTAGTGATGTGCTGAGCATCTTTTATTAATATATAATCAATATTAGATATCCTGAATATTAATCTCATGTCGAATATATAATTTGTAAGTATTTCTTCCCATTCTGAGGGCTGCCTTCTCTGTCAGCATTGTTTGGTGCACAGGTTCTTAATTTTGAAGTTCAATTTCTCCATTTTGCTGCTGTTTTTGCCTGTACTTTTGGTGTCACATCCAAGAAATCACTGCCACATCCAGCGTCATGAAATGATTCCCCATATTTTTTCTAAAAGTTTTCTAGTTCAAGCTCTTACTTTTTAGTATTTGATCCATTTTGAGTTAATTTTTGTACATGGTAAGTATCTGTGGATACTCAGATTTCCCAGTGCCATTTGTTGAAGAGACAACCCTTTCCCCAATGACTTCTGGAATTCTTGTTCAAAATCATTCATGATGCCAGGCTTTAATTCTGGACTCTCTATTCTTTATGGTCTGTATGTCTTATCCTTACTCCAGTTCTGCTCTGTTTTGATTACTGTAGATTGTAGTTTTGTAGTAAGTTCTGAAATCAAGACATGTCAGTCTGCTCAACCTGGCTCTTCTTTTCCAAAACTGTTTTGGAATTCAGGATCCTTTGAGATTTCACATTAATTTTAGGACAGTTACTTTCCTATTTCTGCAGAAAGCATCATCAAGATTTTGATAGGGGTTGCAATGAATCTATAGATTGTGCTTTTACATTATAGCTTAAAATAGTAAGTCTTTTCAGTTCATGAACACAGGATGTCTTTTCCTTTGTGTCTTCTTTTATTTTTTTTTTTAAGCAGTGTTTTGTAGCTTTCAGGGTACAATTCTTTGTCCTACTCCATTAATTTTATTCCTGTTTTAGTTCTTCCCAATGCTGTTGTAAATGAAATCATGTTAATTTCCTTTTTGGATTATTCATGATTAGCATATAGAAATATAACTGATTTTTGTGTGTTGATTTTGTACCTTGCCACTTCGCTGAATTCACTTATTGGTTCTGATAGGTTTTTGCATATGTGATATATGTAGATTCCTTAATACTTCCTACATAAGAGATCATGCCACCTGCAAACAGAGATCATTTTATTTATTCCCTTCCAAATTAGAGCCCTTTTATCTCTTTACCTAATTGTTCTAGCTAGAACTTTCAATATCATGTCACACAGAAGTGGCACACATAGGCACTGTCTTGTTCCTGAGCATAGAGGAAAATCTTTCCGTTGCTCATCATTGGGTCTGATATGAACTGTGGGTTGTTCATATTATGGCCTTTACTGTGTTGAGGAAGTTTCCTTCTGTTCCAGATTGACTTCTGTAGCATGTGCTGAGCCTTACTCTATCTTTTAATTTGAATTAGAATCACATTGAATTCACAGACTAATTTTAAGAATATACTACTAATAAATATATGTTGTACCACATAATATTATCATGGAATTTTGGTGGGCAGGAAGAAGAAAGCTAATAATATTGAATATAAATTTATATATTTTATGATACTTTACATGAGAAATAGTAATATAGTTTATAAGGAAAATGAAATTTTAAGGGGCTTTGTACAAAAGTGAAAAAAATCAACTATGAATTTAAAGGATTTTAAGTCTTATTTATTCTATTACTTTCTTTTTATTTTATTTTACTTAATCCATTTTCCTTTTTTTTTTTCCCCTAGGATATCCCAATCCCCGTGGACTTGACATAGAATTAGGTTATTATTTTGGTTATTAATAATCTTTCAGTATGAAACCATACAGTTTACATGGAAATACGATGTATTTCAACTCTTGGCACATAAAGAAGAAACAACATATCACAAATTATTGGTGATGGTTGAGATTTATGGCTATTTTCTACAAATACCATGACAAATATAAGTGGTAGTATGGTGATGGTTGAGATTTGTGGCTATTTTCTACAAATACCATGACAAATATAAGTGATCGTATGTGTAGAAACACGTAGGTAAGTACAGTTTTGTAGAGGTGCTTCAATGCAGAAATGCTAAGATGGTGAGGAAATCTTCCTAAATGTTGTTGTTAAAATATGTAAAACTCAGTCAGGTGTGATCGTGCATACCTGTAATCCCAGTACTTGGGGAGGCTGAGACAGGAGCCTCATCAACATAGTAAGACTCTGTTTCAAAATAAAAATAAAATAGGTTTAGGGGTATAGCTCAGAAGTAGAATGCCCCTGAGTTCTATCCCCAGTACTACACATACACATACACACAAAATGTAAAACTCAACTTGCTTTCCACAGGATAGTATTATTTTGTGAGGGCAGTTTGTAGATAAGCTCTTTTTCTATTTGTACCTTGTATACACAAACCTTAAAGCACTATAAATTGGGTTCTTTTTTTTCTGTAACAGGGTAGTTTATATAGGTTTACATAGTTCATATTATATACATATATTTATATACTATTATATATGTATATTTTGTGTGTATGGTACTGGGAATGGAACCCAGAGGTGTTCTACCTCTGAGCTACATCCCCAGTCCAATTTTAGTTTTTATTATGAAACCAAGTCTTGCTAACTTGCTGGGAACCTATGTTACTGAGGCTGGTTTTGAACCTGTGATCCTCTTGTCTCAGCCTCCCAAGTACTAGGATTACAGGTGTCTGTCACCATGCCCCAAACACATAATATATATATTAAATGAAGTATAGTTTTGACAGTTAAAGTTCAGTGAAATATAAAGATTTCTTGATGAGAACAAGTATTTTTTTAGACTAGAATTATTAATCTTTTAATAAAATTAACCTTAGGCTTATCTTTCAGTATAACTCTCTCTTGGTATCCATGGAAGATTGGTTCTGGGACCTTCTCCACCACATCCACTTGCAAATACCCAAATCTGTGGATGTTCTCAAGTCCCTCCTATTAAATGGTACACCATTTATATATAAACTGGACACATCTTCCTGTGTACTATAAACCATCTCTAGATAACTTACAATACCTAATACAATGTAAGTGCTATGTAAATAGTTGTTATTCTGTATTAAAGAACAGTGACAAAGCTGGGTGTGGTGGCGCACCCTTGTAATCCCAGTACTTAGGAGGCTGAGACCGGAGGATCCAGGTTCACGGCCAGCCTCAGCTACTTAGTGAGGCCCCCGCAACTTAGTGAGAACCTGTTTCAAAATAAAGAATAAAAAATAGGACTGGGGGTGTAGCTCAGAGGTAGATGCCCCTGAGTTCAATCCCCAGTACTGCAAAAAAAAAAAAAACAAAAAAAAATCCAGTGACAAGAAAATAGTCTGCACCTGTTTAGTAAAAATGCAAAAGTTTTACCTCTGAATATTTTCGATCCAAAATTGGTTGAATCTGCAGATTCAAAACCTGTGGAAGCCGGGCGTGGTGGCGCACGCTTGTAATCCCAGCATTTGGGAGGCTGAGACCGGAGGATCCGGGTTCGCGGCCAGCCTCAGCTACTTAGTGAGGCACTCCGAAACTTAGTGAGACCCGGTTTCAAAATAAAGAATAAAAACTAGGGCTGGGGGTGTAGCTCGGAGATAGAACGCCCCTGAGTTCAATCCCTAGTACCGCAAAAAAGAAAAAACAACAACAAAAAAAACCTGTGGATACAGAAGGCTGATATAATTACTTCTCAAATTAGTGGAGTTATTTCCTGATAACCCCATTGCAAATTGAAAATATCCTACAGTGAACCTACCAAACACCATGGCTTAGCCACACAGCACAGACTACTGGCTTTTTCCCCTGGTGCTGGTGTGATTCCCTGGAGGCCGCCACTGGCTCCTGCTGAGCATCTTGAGACAGTATGGTGGTCATAGTTCGAACCCAGGAAAGGCAAAGTTTCCCCTGTAATCTAGTGAATTCGAATTGCTTTAATAACCTTTACTCAGTATCCTGATGAGATAACTACAGAACAAAACACTGAAAAGTGAAGTTCCTATTAAGAGTTTCACTAGTTGGCCTAGTGGTGTACATTGGTAATCCCAGCGACTTTGGGGGCAGAGGCAGGAGAATCACAAGTTCAAGGCTAGCACACACTAATTTAGTGAGACCCTGCCTCAAAATAAAAAGCAAAAAGGGCTAGGGGTATCACTCAGTGGTAGTGTGTCCTGGGTTCAAACACACACACACACACACACACACACACACACACACACACACACACACACACCACACACACACACATTTTACGAGTTGGACCCAAACATGAAAACTGGTTTAGAAGGGTTCTGTGGTCAATACAACTTGAATGCACTAGAAGTCATATTAAAACTATAGATTTTAAAAAATTATTTTCTAGTGTTTAGATGATCTGAGCTAAATAAAAATGTAACTCTCATCTGGAGACCCATATGTGTTTAACATCTAACTTTATTTTTTCTTAGATATATGGCTCATTATTCTGATTATTCTTACTTTAAGTAAGTATTCCAAATTTTGATACCACTTGAAATATTACTATAAAGAAGTTCATTTTTTTAAAATTGCTTTTCAATTTCTATAGTTTTTTATAGCTTAAGAATAAGTAAAGCCGGGCGTGGTGGCGCACGCTTGTCATTCCAGCATTTGGGAGGCTGGGATCGGAGGATCCAGGTTCTTGGCCAGCCTCAGCTGGCACTCTGCAACTTAGTGAGACTTGGTTTCAAAATGAAGAATGAAAAAATAGGGCTGAGGTATAGTTCGAAGGTAGAGTGCCCCTGAGTTCAATCCCCAGTACCACAAAAAAAAAAAAAAAAAGAGTAAGTAAGCCAGGCATGGTGGCACATGCCTGTAATCTCAGGACTTGGGAGGCTGAGACAGAAGGATTGCAGGTTTACTACCACCTCAGCAACTTAGTGATGCTCTTGGCAAACCTAGCAAGACTGTGTTTCCAAAAGATTCGGGTCAGGGGTATACCTCAGAGGTAGGTAGACTGCCCCTGGATTCAACTCCCAGCACCAGAAACAAAACAAAACAAAACAAACAAAACATAAAACAAGCTGGGGGTATAACTCTGAGATAGAATGCCCCAGTACTCCCCCCCCCCCCAAAAAGAGTGAGTAAACCAAGCTAGAAAACCTGACTTTTATATGATATACATCTTTTATTGGTGATTTTATATTTTATATATCTAGAAACAAACCCTAAGTAATATATGCTTTGTTACAATGCCATAATATGAATTTGGTTCTCAAATATGCTTTTGATAATCTAAATTAAGTTAGGACTCTTCCCTGACTCATGCTGGACTGAATAGTGATTCCAGGGAGTTGGATTTAGACCATGAAGAATCCAGATGGAATATAAATGTACAGGTGCTTAAATAGAATGCCTTTTTCTGACCACTGAAATCTAACCAATATTTATTTCTGTTGCTAGTCTCGGAACTTGGTGATTAGCCTTCAGTCACAAGTTATTTATTTCCTGGTTTCTTGTAGTTGTTGGGATTGCTGTCATTGTTCTCTGCCTGTACAGAATTTTTGAACGGAGGAAAAGGTAAATAAAAGCATATTTCTTGTAATTTATTGATCCTTATCCCCTTACCCTCAACATGTTTTTTTTTGTTTTGTTTTGTTTTTTTGTGCAGCTTAAGTTGGCACAAAAAGTTGCATGGCAACTTTTTTAGAATGTGCCTGCATTTGTGTGTCCTACAAATTGCATTTCATTGCTAAAAATAATTTCAACTACTATTAACATCATTGCAATTCGAGGGACCTGTGCAGAGTCGCTTTAGCAACTATTAAGACCATAGAAAAGTTTCTGTGGGATTTGTAGCTTATGGTCCTTAGTGAATCATGGACCATATACCCTATTTCCTAAATTGGAAGAGTGGCCAAAATTAAGGTATTTCTGGTGGAGACTTTGATAGTTGTATTCCCTGGAATTTTTATGATGCAAGTTTCCATTTGTCTGTATAACTTGGCTGGTTTTAAGAAGCTATGTAGTTGTCTCATTCAAATGTCCAATTTGGTTTCTTTTCATTTAGAGTTGTTGTTTATAAATGTTGGGCTAGAGGATTACAAACAGGCGCCTGCCTGTAATCCCAGTATGTGGGAGACTGAGAAAGGAGAATTGCAGATTCGAGGCCATTAGTGCCAGTAATTAACAAGACCCTATTTCAAACCAGGTCTCACCAAGTTGCTGAAGCTAGCTGCAACTAGTAATCCTCCTATCTCAGCCTCCCAAGTATTAGGATTACAAGCATGAGCCACCACACCTGGCTCAAGCCTAATAATTTTAAGACTTTTGGTGCTTCTGGTTTTATATTTTCCTTTTATATTAATTATCAGATAATAAATTATCTGTAATAAAACATCAGGTATTAATTATCTGTAATAAAAGTATATTCTTTACTCATTAAAAAAACTTAAGTTTTTTTTCATATTACTTGGTTAAAGTTTAACTTTTTAAAAAATACCTTCGATTGGAGCTGGGCATGATGGCACATGCTTGTAATCCCAGCATTTGGGAGGCTGAGACCGGAGGATCCGGGTTCGAGGCCAGCCTCAGCTACCTAGTGAGGCACTCCACAACTTAGTGATACTCGGTTTCAAAATAAAGAATAAAAAAATAAATAGGGCTGGAGGGCTGGGGGTGTAGCTTCGAGGTAGAATGCCCCTGAATTCAATCCTCAGTACCGCAAAAAAAAAAAAAAAAATACCTATGATTGATTCATTTGAATCTTAAATCTTGTATCTATGGAATGCATGATGTCCATACTTGATTTCTCCATCATTTGTGTATTTTTTAATTACATATAGTAGGAAATACTATGAGTAGAATCATTTTATGAATCTGAAGTGTTTATATACAAATAACTTCCAAAGAAATCAAAACAAAACAGCTTTCTGCTCCTTTTCCTGTTTTATTTAAAACATCACTCCATCAAAATTACTTAAAGATCCTCTAAAAGTATTAAACTCTTTCTAGCTTATCATTTAATAGGTCTGTTAAGACTGAAAAATTATCTGACCATTGTACTCACAAATTTAAGGTTCTATAAGCAATAGTAATTTGAACTCCTGTAAGTTACAGCATAGGATGTCCAACAGAAAACTGTAAAATTAAATTTTAAAATAGTTTAGGAAAATATATTTTATCTTTAACCAAAGAAACCTAATTAATCCTGTATATAGCAGTATGACTTAAGAAAAAAAGCACAAAAACGGTGTAGAAAGGGTAATTATTAATTACCTTTGAACTAAAATATAAACTATATGGAAATCGTGTGTGTGTGTGTGTGTGTGTGTGTGTGTGTGTGTGTGTGTGTGAGTGGTACTGGGAATTGAACCGAGAGGCATTCTACCTCCAAGCTACACCCCTAGCCCTATTTTACTTCTTATTTGGAAACAGGATCTCACTAGGATGCTGATAGCCTCGATAAATTGCTGAGGCTGTCCCTGAACCTGTAATCCTCTTGTCTCAGTCTCCCAAGTACTAGGATTACAAGCATGCACCACCACATCCGACTTTATGGAAATATTTTAAAATATACTCTGCCCTTTTTATGACAGGAACATAGTTAGGAATTTAGTATAGCATATAACAGTTGACACTAAAGTTAGGTTCTTTCTCATGCTTAGCATGGACAAGACCCTGGGTCCAATCTCCAGCACCAAAGCAAAACAAATAAAAGTTAGGCTCTATGAATTTTTGGATTGTTTGGCATCAAAACACTGAAGTCCTAGCTAACTCTTCAAGTTTTATATTACTATAATGGGTATAGTTGCTCCACTTAGGGGCTGGTATCCTTTCATCTTTAGAACCTAGATCTCTGAAGAACTTTATGTGTGCTGAGTGCCCTGGCTCACACCTATAATCTCAGTACTTGGGATGCTGTGACAGGAGGATTTCAGGTTCAAGGCTAGCCTCAGCAACTTAGCAAGACTCTCAGCAACTTAGCAAGACCCTATTTCAAAATAAAAAGGTCTTGGGATACATCTCAGAGGTAGAATGTCCCTGGGTTCAAGTAAGTAAGTAAGTAATATTTAAAATGCCCTTAGGTTCAGCCTCCAGTACCAAATATATACATATACTGATAGGATTTTGCTTTGATAGAGGCTTAAACAGTGATGGGTCCTTTCATACTTTCATCAGCCTAACTGCCTCAACCTAGAGCAGATGTCAACCCAAAAGGAAGACTCTTGAACCCAGTAGTAAATAATCAACAGAACTAATTCATTTTAAGAGCAGAGAGGAAAAAGAAACCAAAATTTATTTTTCTTTACTTTGTAAATGAAATATTCATGAAGCACTTACAGCTTAAAAATTATAGTCAGTTCAAACAGCTAAGGAGTATAGTGACCTGGGGCAAAATGCTTAAGTCAGATTCACTTAAACATTTTTTTCTAGTTGGTTCTCAAAATTTTGAGCATTCAACATCTAAAAATCTAAAACCTTTGAACCAAAAAAATTCATATATAAGAAAAATTCATATATAAGAAAAGATTATAGTTAGTTTAGAAAGCATATTAAGGAAATTAGAGCCATCCCAGAAATTTGGGAGGTCATTTAGCAAGTTTTATAAGAATCTTCCCTTAAGTTGAAAAAAAATGGGCCACAGGAAGAAAACTACTAAAAAAATCAAGGAGCATCTGAAAATGCATAACTTGAAATGCATACTGTCAGGCAAGACACTGTGACATGGATCTAACATATATTGTGTGGACCCTCATAACCGAGGGTGCTAGAAGTCAGTACTATTTTTTCTTATATAATGTTATTCTTTGAAAGTATTTTTACATTATTTGCTTTGTGCAAAGGTAAATATATTGAACAAGGAATTTAGAATTTATTCCTCTGCTGGGTGGTATGTGAGACTTTAAAGTTTTGCATGAAATTCATGTGTTACATCTCTGAGAATTAGAAAACCTTAATTTATGAACCTAGTGCTCAGCTTCACTTCCATCCTCTTCTGTCATTGATTTTATCCCATGCATTACATTACTCTAGCTTCTTTTTGGGTTGATTGCACCATTTTATTCAGCCCTTTTCCCTTCCTCTGTTCAGCACATGCCTAACTGAGAGCCATGTAGAAGTAAAATTCACTTCTCTATAAGAAGAGATGAAAGGTTTGCTCTTACCATTAAAAAGCTATCTGTTTTCTGATGTGTTTTTTTGCAACAATACCCCTTGTTATGAAAAATACCCAGTGGATATTTAGATATCAGTAACCTGAACTATGTTGGCAGTAAAGATCAAAGAGGAAATGTGAATTCATGTTCTCTTTGCTAAATTATTGATGTTTTATTATACTATTCCTTTTTAAAACTTAATATAATGTGTACTGTCAGGATTTTGCTTTGACATAGGCTGAAAGTTATGTTCTCTTCATACTTTCATCAGCTTTATCTAGTTTTCTTCACCTTCTAGAGCATCTATAAATCCAAAAGGGAATTTTTGAGCCCAGAGGGAAATAATCAACAGAACTGGCTCATTTTAAGTGCAGAGAAGAAAAAAAATGCCCTTTTACAGAAATCACAATGTATTTTATTTAATTTTATTGTACTCAATTCTAACTTGTAAATAACTCTATAAAGGAAGGCATTTATGTTTTCTTGCACCAGAATATATTTAGCATGTTGAAGAAAAACAAAATATCCTCAGATTTTTAAAAATGATGGATTGCTTTGCCTTTAGCCCTTTAACTCCCATCTCCCTTCTGTCTTTGAATTGAAATAAATTAAAAGTGTTCCTTTATATGGGCAACATTGTGCATCTGCACAGCTGGGAAGAGAGAGAGATATAGATCTCATTCTTTATGAAACTATTTTAATCAGGAGTTTGGGAACAGGATCCACAAGGGCCAATGGAAAGGATAATTTCTTGGTGGAAGTAAAATGGTGTCTTTGATCACAGAGGCAAAGAGAAAGACAAAACACACCAACTAGAAGTGTCAATTTGGGCCTACCCCATCCTATATCTTTGCTTACTCTTTAGGAGACTTTTGAAGCTAAAGCCACTAAGAAAGTAGTTTTCAGACTCTCTGAGCTTCAGAGTATCTGAAAATATTCTATGATACTTTAATGAATGCTGAAGTTAATATAAAATAACTAATTGGTAATTTAGCTTCAAGTTCTCATTGTCTTCAAATAGCTTCACTGATACACCAAATAATTGTCTTTAACCTTATGTTAATGCTTTTATATTTCTCAATGTTTGCTTTCTGTTTTAAAGTTCTATTTAAAGATTCCACTACTATGGATTTATTTATTTATTTATTTTGGTGGTACTGGAAATTGAACCCAGAGATATACTACTTCTGAGTTATATCACAGTCCTTTTTTAATTTTTTTGTTTTGAAACTGGGTCTTGCTACGTTGCTGAGAGTCTTCCTAATTTTCTGAAGCTGCTCTTGAAACTGATCTTCCTTTCTCAACTTCTCAAATGCTAGGATTACAGGTGTGTGTCATCACGCCAGGCTAGAAAAAAATTATTGACTTTGAAAAATATAGCAACCTTGGAGAATTTAGTGGCAGGTCAAACCATTATGTCACTCACCACAGTAGTTCTTCAGAAGTTGCAATATTGTGCCAGGTGCCATGGTGCATGCGTGTAATCCCAGTACTCAGAAACCTAAGACAGGAGTATCTCAGATTTGAGAGCAGCAGAATAACTCAGACCTTTTTTCAAAATTAAAAAAAAAAAAATTGGGGAGGCTGAGACTGGAAGATCCGGGTTCGTGGCCAGCCTCAGCTGCTTAATGAGGCACTCCGCAACTTAGTGAGACCCTGTTTCAAAATAAAGGATAAAAAATAGGGCTGGGGCTATAGTTTGGAGGTAGAATGCCCCCAGGTTCCATCCCCAGTACCAAAAAAAAAAAAAGAAAAAAAAAAGGCTGAGGGTGTAGGTCAGTGGTAGAATGACCCTGGGTTCAATCCCCAATACCACACAATAAAAAATAAAGAAGAAATTACTATATTACAAGAATAGTAATGTGACATGGCAGATCATGATGGCCTCCTTCATAAAGAAAACTATTAAAGCATCCAAAATTAACATAGTTAGTTGTTAAACTAACTAGACATCCCTGAAGTGTTTGTGGCAGTATACATACTGGCAAATAACTGGCTGGACCAAATTTAGTTTTAGACCATCTAATATAACCAATTTACTAAGGCATTCTAGAGCTGTGCTAATTCCAGAGCGAGGTGCTCCCAAGTGGGGAGTCCAGCACGCGAGATGCTCAAAGTATAAAATACGCACTGGATTTCAAAGACACAGTACAAAAGAAAGTAAGATACATGTCAAAATACATACATAATACTTTGCCTATACTGAGTTATATAAAACATTGAAATTAGTTTTGCAGTTTCTTCTACCTTTTTTTTTAAATAGAGCTTCTAGAAAATCTTAAACTACATATGTGACTAGCATATTATTTTTTTGAACAGTGGACCTGTCCAAAGAAATAATATGCCTAGTCTTCTTTCATCAGACTAGAATAATAGATTTTACAAAGATGTCTACTCTTATGACATACCCTATAAACTTCAGGAGAATGCACAATCCTGACAGCAAGGGTAACCGAGGACCGCTGGACCTGAACTCTGGCGGAGTCACTACCTTCGTCAGAGTTTCACCACAGAGCCACAAGTTCAAGACAGTAATACTGTCTTTCCCAGTGGCCCTAAATCAAAATGAGGATATTTACTAAGTACGTTGTATACTACTGCTCTATTTCTTGTTTTAGAGGAGATTGAAAATGTAACACAGGGATAGAAGGGCTTCTAGAATGAGACAGGTTGGACATTTGACATTATTTTAAAAGACATCACTTGGCTTCTAGTTTGAGGACTCAATAGTATAAATGGTACTTATTTATATGTTTATTTACTTATATATTTGTTGTACTGGGGATTGAATATGGGGGCATTCTACCTCCGAGCTACACCCGTAGCCCTATTTTTATTTTTACTTTTAAACAGGATCTTGCTAAACTGATGAGAGTCTCACTACTTGCTGAGGCTGTCCTCTAACCTGTATTCCTCCTGTCTCAGCCTCCCAAATACTGGGCTTACAGGTATGTGCCACCACACCCAGCTTTGTTTTTTAAAAATTGTTTATTTCAGCTGGGTGCAGTGGCTCATGCCTGTAATCCCAGTACTTGGGAGGCTGAGGTTTGCAGCCAGCCTCAGCAACCTTGTGAGGTCCTCCACAACTTAGTAAGACCCTGTTTCAAAAAATAATAATAAAATAGGACTGGGAATGTAGCTCAGAGGTAGAATGTCTCTAGGTTTAATCCCTGGTACAAAATTTTTTTTTTTTTAATTTTTCAGGCTAGGGGTGTAGCTTAGTGGTAGGGCACTTAGCTAGCATGTGTAAGGCCCTGAGTTCCATCCCCAGCACTGAAAAGAAAAAAAAAAAAGAAAGAAAAGAAAGAAAAAAAGCCTAATTTTCTAAACAGTCTTCTGGAATTTAATTTCTCTACTTAATTCTATTTATTTTTGGTGCTATCTTTGTATCTTGTCTTATAGGAAACCAGGTGCTGAAACTCCACACTCCTCTTTACAGAAAAAGCCAAGCATTCAAAAGTCGGCAGGGCGAGCTGGATCATTTCCACGCACTTGAGTCTCAGTTCAACTTTTGGTTCTGCTAGAAGATTCTGACATACAGCACTTACTCTGTTTCACTGCCGTGAATAAACTGTTAAGTTATATTGACCACACCTGAATATAGTGTAACTGTCGTTGCAGGAATACAGTGCCTGTTTTCTCTCAACTAACACTGGTATTTAAGGGCAAGTCGAGGAAGCATCTCTGGTACTCTTAAGGTCACATGTGCAAGTTCAGAGAAACAGAACTCACAATGAAACTACATTTCATTTATAAAGAAAGTGATTATGAAATCTTTTTAATGATTCATTCTTTCAACAACTCTACCTTATATGTTGTTCATTGTAAAAAGCCTTCATAAATATGTATAAACTCCTTCAGCTCTTATCTGTTAAAAACCAGAAGACTGCAAATTGGAAATGTGGGCAAGTTTGACCTCCTTAACTAGGAGTATTATTGAAAAACCATCTAAAAATTAATAAGAACAAACTTATTTTTTGTAACTTAGGTGGCTTAAAGAAGCTAGAAATTTATGTATGGCATTTGTTTATACCTTCTTTTTTTTTTTTTTTTTTTGTAACATCAATAAAACAGTCCAAGAAACCAGTAAGATATCAGAACTAGCTGCATACTTCTGCAAAAAGTCAAAGGATCCTGACACCCACAAGAATGTCATGTTCATGGTGCAGAGTGGCACTGTGGCCTTGTGCTTTTCTTAAAGAGAGTTCCATATGTTGAATAACGCACTCTAAGTTCTAGCTATAGGTGGCTTTCTTTCCCTACCTTAGGTAAAGAGGTTATACTTTAAACATTCCATCTAAAAAGCACATCATTTATTCAGGCAAGGTGGTGCACTCCTGTAATCCCAGTATTTGGGAGGCTGAGACAGGAGAATCACAGGTTCAAGACCAGCCTCAGCAACCTAGTTAAGAAAAAAAAAAAACAAAAACAAAAAAAAACCCATTTTGTAGAAAATAAATTCATCAGATAGCCACATGTAGTAGCAGAATTAATCCATGTACATTGTCCTTGCCAGTAGAAACTTATCTGTGTATCTCACCTCATCTCCTAAAAGGCAGGGAACAAATTAGAGAAGCAGACTTCTCTTTGTCTGCTTGTGGTTGCACTAAAGGATGAATAAGCAGTTCAGGTAGCACTTCATGCTCAGGTAGAATAGAGTTTGGGCCTCTACAGCGTCCTTATCTGGCCAGTCTCTCTCAAAGATATCGTAGCACAAAGTGGGCCAAATTGAGATTATGATTGGGGAATAGTGGGGGTGAGGTTTACTGAAGACATGCCCGCAGTGTACTGTAATCCTTCCCTTTGTGACCACTGGTGAGCATGTTATTTGGGGAAGATAACACTTGAGCAGAAATGCGAATTCTGAATTAAGCAGGAAGTTGAAGTTTATACTCATTTTCACGTTTTCCAAGAATGTAACAATTATTTAGAGGAGTGACTATTTTTTAAACCTAACTGAAGTAGATTTTCAATCAAATATTTTATGCTTAGAAATTTCTGCATTGGAGTTAAATTTTTTTCAATGTAATATTTATATTTGAGATATATATATATATATGTGAAAGTATATATTTTGTCAAGTAATTTGTCATTTATTTAAATATATGGAGAAAACCAGTTTTCTTTAAAAGTGTTTTTGGCAGGGAGAAAATATGTGAATTTTAAATGTTTTTTAATTGTACAGTAAAATGTGAAGTTCTATACATGGAGGTCTCTTCTTGTTCATTTTTTGGAAAACTGTCTCAAGTCTGGCAAATATGAGTGGACATTAAGAGAAGCTTCATTGTGATGATGTGTTTATTTCTAGTGTGTTTATCTCAAATTAGAGGACGTTTCTAACTGGGGTTCATCCCTAACTCCTCTGCTCCTGTTCCTCACATCTCAGACCCTTCCCTGTCTCCAAGATTCACTCCCAACCCAGAACATCTCTCCTGCTCATACATTACCTACAAGATGAAGTCCAAATTTCTTGGCACAATACATGAAGACCTTCTATAATTAAAACTTTTCTTCTCAAGCTGTTTCATTCAGTTCCAGTGTGTGCGTGTGTGTGTGTGTGTGTGTGTGTGTGTGTGCATGCGTGTGTCTGCACACACATTTGGGAATAGGATCTTGCTAAATTGCTGAGAACCTCACTAAATTGCTGAGGCTGACTCTGAACCTGCGATCCTCCTGTCTCAGCCTCCCAAGTTACTAGGATTACAGTTGTGTGCCACCACGCCTAGCTTCCATTTCTTCTAATAACTTACTCTCAGTCAGGCCAGACCATTTGCCTTGTGCTTTCTGTTATATTCCCAATCCACTGTTGCTTGAAATGCCTACTGTCAAGATCCTTAAGAATCTTCCAAGGCCCAGGTCAAATATTACCCATTCCATGAAGCTCTGCTTGATTTCTGTCCATCTCTGTTAGCCTATATTATTATTATCTAACCTTGAGTTAACCACATTTAAGTATCTATATACCTGTGTATTAGAAGGCATATCGTCCACATTACTTTAATGCATATGTAGGGCCAAACAAAAGCCCACGTCTCAACAACTAAAATAGAAAATTTGATTTGTGTGATAGGGTTTGGTTTTGTTTATTCAGAAATCATTCTTGCTGTCTTTGCATATTTGGATTAAATCAGACTGCTAAATCTCTCAGGTCAGGTCACGGCATTTCTCAACCATGGATGCACACTGGAATCACCTGGGAGCTTTGCTGACACCTGGGTCCCACCCCAGAGGTTCTCAGGTAATTGATCTGGGATGCAGCCTAGGTATAGGGCTTTTTTAGTGTCCCAAGTGATACTAATGTACAGCTGAGGCTGAAGACTTCTGTATTAAGGATTCTGAAGCCCAAAGAGGTTCTCCAAGTAAACTTACAGAGAGGGTAAAGGTTTACAAAAGAAAATCATGCTTTTAACTCTGCCTATTAAATAAATCAGAAAAAAAAATTAAAGACTTGAATTAAGGTCTTACTGCGTGGCTCAACAAATAAGGTAATCTATGCTTAAAAGTACAGAATAAATCTTTCTGATGGCAATACTAGATGAAAATTATAATGACTGAATAATGAAAGCATTTTAGAAATTTTTATTTGAACTTGATATCATTTTTTTTAATTGGCACAAAATATACAGGAAAAGCTAAAAAAAAAAAAAAAAAAAAAGTAAGAGCCCTTGAACGAATGCTGAAGATAATCTGATGTGGGACTGGAAAGAATTTGAATATGCATCCATCAGTAACTTTTTGGGTTTAAGTGAAATAAGCAACTCTGTTTTTCTAGAATTCAGTAATGCCTGACAGCTAACGTTTTAACCAAGAATGAGGGACTTTTTTTTTTTTTTGCATATTTTAAGAGCAGGACTTAGAGACCACTGAGTTCTAGAAATGATACAGAATTGAGTGACCCTACATAAGCTAACTACCTTGCTTCAGAATTTCTAGGCTCTTCCAGAAAAGGTTACACTAAAATGAAGCAAAAGCCTTTGCAGACCGTGCTGCTGCTGCCCTCCTGTGGACTGTTAGGGTATTGCACAATCCTGGCTCTCAGTCCCAACTGAGGTGTCATGGCTGTGGTTTTCAGAAGCCATTTTTAATTTCATTTTGAATCCCATAATATAACTATCTCTCTTCTGCTTTTTGGAAATAAACGTTTTTAAAGGTTTAAACTCTCTCTCCCTCCCTAAATGTTGGGGAAATACAGTGGAGGGGGCATCTATGGTCTGTGAATGATCTTCTTTTCCCCTCATATACATCAGGTGAACAAATTTTGCCACAAGGATAGTAGATAATGCTGGTTCATGAGTACAGGTGCCACTGATATCAGTGGAGAAGCCACTTAAGTGGATAAACCTACCTCCCTTATGTGGCTTTTATAAAAAAATGAACCATAATTGTATGTTGCAGTGGCAAATCCTGTACCGAGCTACCATAACAGGCAAGTGTGCTGGCACCCAGGGGCTTAGAGCTTGTGATTTCACTGAGAATTCAGGGGACTGTTCATGTTTAAATGAGTACTTATGTATGCTGTTTGGGAAAATTGTGTCATCTGATTATTCACTTCTACATGCAAAAGTGCCTAGAAAAAAATATATTCCTTAAATATGTATTTGAAGCTGGGTATGGTGGTGCACGCCTGTGACCTCAGAACTTGAGAGGCTGAGACAGGAGGATTGAAGGTTCAAGGCCAGCCTCAGCAACTTAGTGAGGCCCTGTTTCAAAACAAAAAATAAAAAGGCCTGGGGATATAGCTTGGAGGTAGAATGCCCCTGCCCTGGTTCAGTCCCCAGTACCACACACACACACACACACACACACACACACACACACACACACACACACACACACAATCTGTATTTGATAGGGGTCTCTTATTGAGGAATTACTTGGGTAGGATTCAACAGCACCTTGCTGCTCAAATTTCAGTGGGAAGGTAAGTCGCATGGGTGACCTTGTTTAAAAGCAAATTCTGGTTCAGTAGATCTCAGGTAGGGCCCGAGATTCTGCATCTCTGGGGAGGTACTAGGCATTGCTTTTGTGTGGTAAGCTGTATCATGGTCTCCAAAGATACGCAAGTACTAATACCTGGAACCTGTGAATGTTACCATATATGGCAAAAGGATCTTTGCAGATCATAGTAAGGATCCTGAAATGGGGAGAGCATCCAGGTGGGGCTCCATGTAATCACAAAGGTCCTTAGAAGAGACAGGCAGAGTGAGATTTGATTAGGGCTGAAGACAGTGTAACCATTGAGCAGAAAGCAATGCTGCTGGTGTTCAAGATGGAGGAAAGGGGCCCAAGCCAAAGAATGTAGCCCTAGACGCTGAAAGAGGCAAGAAGCCTTGTTCTCTCCTCGTACTTCTGAAGGGTGTGTGGCCCTGCCAATACCTTGATTTCAGTCCAGTGGAACCAATTTGACTTCTGACCTCCACAACTGTTAAGAATAAATGTGTGTTGTTTTAAGACACCAAGCTTGGGGCAGTTTGTTACAGCAACTACAGGAAACCAATGCCAGTGGTCCTCAGACCACACTTTTGAGTACCAAAGCCTTCTGACCACATTAGAAACACGTATGGAAACTGAAACACAAAAAGCGACGCACCTCTAGTCTCCATCCCAAGACCAGCTAAACCAGAGCCTGCAGAGATGGCGAGGACCTCTAATTGAAAGATACTGGGATGATGCGGATAGATAGGAAAAAAGCTAGGATGGGGAAGCACTACTGGGGAATAGAATAAGCAAAAAATGTAACTTTTCTTGTGTTCAAAGAAAACTCTCAGGCACCCCAAAGTGCAGACACACTAGTGCTAGGTAATACTGACTATATGCTAGTGTTCAAAATGATAGCCTGGGCCAATGTCTTATATGCAAATTACGTAGGTCTAGACTTAACCTATTTGTTTTACTAAATTGGTCAAAGATTTGACTTGTCTCATTCCTATTAATAGGGCTTCTCATCAGCATTTACTTCCACAGATGGTAATTATCTTGCATGAGGCTTGAGTATGCCTTCTAATACTTTTTCTTCACTTATAAATTTATAGCTAAAAAAATCTGGTAGCTGGGTGTGGTGGCACGTGCCTGTAATCCCAGTACTTGGGAAGCTGAGACAAAAGGATCACAATTTCAAGACCAGTCTTAGCAACTCAAGACCCTGTTTTTAAAAAAAAAAAAATAGGGGTGGGGGTCTAGCTCAGAGGTAGAATGCCCCTGGGTTCAATTCCCAGTACATACATATATACAACAAAGCATTTTCTACGTAGGTTGATAGTACCGCTTCATTAACCTGGTGTCACCAGAAAAAAACATTCTGCATTAGTTACCAGTTTATTATGAAAAACCACCTCAGAATGGCAATTTTAGGTAAAGGGCTATAAGCAGCCATATGGTTAAAACAAAATAATCCTATTTAGAGGTGTTCCAGTTCCATTTTGCTTCTTTTATGGAAAGGACATCTCAGATGGTTTTGTGCTTTGATACTAAACTCGATCTTCAAGCGCTTACTTAAGCACTAGAATCAGGGTTATCTGGGGGCAGAATCAAGTCTTACTTGTATTCGCAATACAAGTAAATTTGGAGCTTGGGACATGGTAGAAAGAAGTTTAATGTGTAGATAATATAACAGATCCAAAGCGGCCATACCTGCAGGTCCAGCTGCAGCCTACTTCAATGGAGAAGTGAGTAACAATAAAACACAGGGTCTTAACTATTCCCACCACCACATCCAGGGGATTGGATGATGGATTCAACCTGAAAAAGCTCTGCAGCCACAGAACACACTGTGTTCATCTGTCTTCCACCTGGGCAGGGCAGCCATCTAGGGGGAGACTGGTGGGATGTGGGCTTACAAAAGGCTTCCTAGGTGCTGATTTTCCATTGTTTATTGAGAACCACTGGCTTGAAATGATTGTACTGCAGGTAGTTCACAGTCAGCCATGCACTGCCTTAATTGAGCATAGCTACTGCCTTTCTTTCAGAAGGTTCTCCGAGCTTGATCCCCTATGACGTCAAATCTGACTAATCTCTGAATAGCTTTACAAAACTGGCTTGCCCTGTCTTTAAGGGTTGATATAAACTAACAGCCCAAAGTAGAACTCCATCTGTTATAAAGTGACTGAAATTAGTGTTGTTCCCCTTTAAGGGATATTTGACATTATGTTAAGGAAAAGTTTCCCACAGAAAAAGACAAGTAGAGGAGCCATGCAGTTTACATGGAACCCAGGAGATTTTCCAATTCAACAAGTAATGTCCATTGGGCATGGTGAAGCATGCCTGTAATCCCAGTACATGAGAGGTTGAGACAGGAGGATCACAGGTTTGAGGACAGTTTCAGCAACTTGGTGAGACCCTTTTCCAAAAAAAAGGAGGTGGGGGGGTGGACTGAGAGTCTAGCTTGGAGGTTGAATATCCCTGGTTCAATCCCTAGTACCAAAAAAAAAAAAAAAAGTAATACCTCTTAGCCTAGCTCTTCACTATTTCTAGTCTTCCCTTATATTTTCTTCTTGTTTCTTGGCTCATAGGATCTCATTTTTGTCTTAATGAGCTTCATGTTTAATGTCTGCTTGCTATTACTTACTTCAAATTCCTTATGAGGTAGGTAGGCAGATCTGAGCAGCAAATTAATTTTTCAGGACCCACTTCTCATCATCATAGAATTATGAATGGAAAATAATAGATGAAAAACATAGACATGATAAATTGAATACAGTAAATTATTTATTAAAGTCAGGATGCATGAACAGGCCCTTCTTAACAGAAAGATAATTTAACAGCAACCAATTTATACAATTCACAGCAGTACTACATTTCAGAAAATGCAACTGAGGACATCAGATAAATTATAGTGATTTGTTTTTAAAAATCCATTAAATTATCTCTTGCATTCACAATAACACATCATAAATGCAGTTAAAGAAGTTAGCAGGGAAAGTGTGATCTTCCCCACTCTCTGCCCATCCATCTTCCAGGAAACCACAGGCTGCTGCTGACCAGACTTGGCATGAGGCTTTGAGGTTGCTGCTTTTCCCCCTACATCATAACCGATTTCAAATGGTGCTAGACAAAAACAGACTCTGAACACCAGGAGAAATCGGTCAGCCTGTGTAAGAGATGGGCCAGCAGTGCTCCTCCGGTCTGCACCTTGATGCGGGTCGCCAAGTCTGATTTCAGCTGACACTCCAGGGAGAAGCAGGTGGACAGTGTTGACATGGTTCAAACAGTCCTCCAGGCATACAGCCCTCCACCCTTTCCTATTACAACCAACACCCAATAATACATCATTACCCAACAGAACAGTACAGTCAATGTGCTCCAACACGTTAATGCTGGAGACAGTAATGCTAGTGGTCAACAGAAAAAGTATCACAACTTCTGCCCCTGCTCAAGTCAGTGCATTTACTTTAAACACAAACCCCTCCCCACTGTCTTCCCTACACATCCCAGAATACTCAAGAGTGAGTTTTGCTTCTCCAGTCTTCCCTTGACTTCTTAAAGAGGCTCAAGGAGAGAAGAACCAGTCCCATGAGCAGCAACTCCTCTGTAGTCTATCTTTTTCCGAGCTGCAATTCTTACTCCTAAAACACTGATTTCAAATGGTGCTAGATACAAAGATGGAAAAATCTAAGCCACCATGTGAAACCAGCTTCCAGAAGAAGAGGATCTCACTGAAGAAAGTAGGAGATGCGATTGGAAGACCCAGCCTTTGCCCTGAGGAGAAATACCTTCTTGTGGTTCTACTTGTGATGTGACAGAACAATCCATTAGAAGGACACAGAGGTACATGGTGCTGCTCAAAGCAACATCAAAGTCATGGCTGATGCTTCAAACACATGAGGGCAATACACAGCTCTTTCAATTTCACAACCAGTCACTACAAATTATTATCTATGATCACATAAGATAGCCAAAGCCATTATTAAGATACATTAATATTTACACTCATACTGCCTTGCATGTATATACTTCCCAGCATGTAAAGTGCTTCCAGATACATAATCTCACACCATCAGGAAGCATGCAGCCTATCTGTCTATGAGGATCTAGATACTACACAAAGGTGAGTTGCAGGTGCCAGGGCAATGCATCCAGGTGCCCTATTCAGAAAAAGCATGGGCTCCTCCTTCCCACCCTGTAAGTATCAGAATATTTCAAATGTGACCTCTCTGGGGAGGGGGTGGGAAGGGAGATGATGGAGGAAACACTTCAACTGATACCATGTGCATATACAAAATCATCAATGCCAATCTCAATATCGTGTGTGGGTAAGGGAAGGGAGTGGGGTGGGAGATGGGGGAAGCTCACCAAGTGCTGTGTGCATGTATGCTTCTATCATTCTGAACTTCATCATGATGTATAATTACAATGCACCAAAAATTTTTTAAATGTGACCCCATTAACTGACGATTTGATTTAACCTCTGGTATTACTATCATTGAAGTATGCTGATAGTCCTCTAACTCAAAATTGAGTTTTGTTTCCAAAATTCACCTAAAATAAGATTTGTAGACTATGCCCTAAATCAGATTTCCTTCTTCATATCTATTTTTTTTTTTTTGGTCTATTTGAAGCCAAGAAAGTATGTGTGTTTCCTCTGATGTCATCTGATGTCACAACCCAGAGAAAGAGGAAACAGAATAGAAGCTGTGTTTTAGGTTCCCGACAATTTTTTATACCTCAAGGCACAGACTTATCTTTTTTAACGGCTCCTAGCAATAATAGTATATGTTGCTATAAGGAAAAGGAAGAAATAAAATTTTAACATCAAGAGTTGTGCCTTCTAATCCTCACCACAGTCTTATGAAGCAGGTACTGTTCCAATTTTTGTTGGCCAAGAAACTGATCCTTGATGAGGGTAAGTAACTTGTCTGAAGTCACATGATTAATAAATGCTGATCCTAGATCTACCCCCAAAGTCTATGATTCTGCCCCTCTGCCCACTGCTACCTGCTTGAATATCTCATTTAATTCTTGAACTTAACTTGGAGCAAGACTGGAGGAGAGAGGCATTTAGCCAGTCAATATTTCTGCATGGAAGTGAGATGATTCTCATATAACACATCTTGCCTGGAGATGGGGGCATGGTTTTGGTTCTGCAAAGGGTCAGGTGATTTGGGGTTGCCTGCTCTTGCTCTCTGGCTCCTCTGACACCTTTCATGTCCTCCCCCCACACTGAATCTCCCACCAATGGGGAAACTTCCACCCCAGCAATTCTGACACCAACAGCAGACTCTGAAGCCCACTGTGGGACTTCCCAAGGCCTCACACCGAGAGGCAGATCTGCACACCGGGGTGGAACCACCAGTGCCTTGGGACCCAGGTGACAGTGAGGGTTTTAAAGTCAGGAGCATTACATGACAAGTTAACACCAAAGGTCCAAATCCTGTAAGATGAGGGGATGGATGAGATTTACAGTCTCAGTTTTTCTGCTTTTAATTTCAGCCACACTTCGCCTTAGCAAGCCACACTGACTCCTTCCTGTGTGCCCCGGCACAGGTGTCCCGAAGCCATCCTGAAAGTACCCTTCCTCCTATCATAGGCTCTGCCTGTGCTCACCTCTCCTGCAATCTCTCCATCCACTCTCCCTAAGCTACTTTCCCATCTCAGCACAAGAAGGCCTCTCCTACACTGACCCCAAGTCCAGCCAGCCTGCTGGGGCTGGGGCTGGGGGGCATGTCGTCCTCTCCTTAGAATGTGCCTATCTCATTTGGTCGTCAGGGTGACACTGAAGTAATGTCTCTCCTGCTATTCAGGAAGCAAAGTACCATCCAGAGTCCACCTTGCACCCAGCAGAGAAGCAACTACCACTGAGGGAACCAAGAGATGGGAGGCGAAGACTACTCTTGGATTCTGAAAACCTAACTCTCAGTTCTCTGGAAGAAGAGATAAGAAATCATTAACAATGCATTACTTTAAACACTGTAAAATAAGAAGGGGGGGCAAAGTAATAATACTACTCAAACCTTTTGCCCTTCCAATCTCACAAGATCAAAGGGTCATTGGGGTCTCAGCTCTCCCAATAGAAGCAGAGTTCTCTCCAAACCAGCTGAGCACTGATTCCTCTCTGAAACAAGCTGGTGGTTCTTCACTAGTTGGGAGCAGCCAGGTGATATGAGAAGGGCTGGCAGGGGCTTCTTCTCCCTGGCAGCAAGCCTGAAAAAGGCAGTCTATGAAAACCCCAGCCTGCTAGGGGTTCTGCTGTCCAGTGACAGCGATAGGATTCTCCTGTCTTGGCCCACTGGGCCCAAACAATCTGCATGTGCAGAAGGACTTGGTGGGGCTGCCTAGGAAGGAAAATCACCCACCCACGGGAGTGAGTGCCCTAGCCCGGAGAGGTGCCACTGTGCAGAAAGGTCTGGGGAGCCACACCCCAGCCCCAGACTGCTTGTGGCCTGCATTCTATCTGCAGCCTTTTCTACTCTCCAGGATAATCTTCTGCCTGGGCCAGGACCTAAGGGTGGAGGAAAAGGTCAGTCCCCAGTGAATCAGAAGCCTGCTTGACCCAAACTCAGAGAACAAGGACCTGCCACCGACCCTGGAGGGGACTCAGTGTCTTCATCGGTCAAGAGGCAGCTGGGGTGAACCAGTTAACACATGTGCAAATGCTCAGGGCTCAGGCAGGAAATTGAGATGGGGCAGCTACAGTGTGCAGTAGATATAGTGACCTGGAGAGGCCATATTCTGTCCAGAGGCATACAAAATCAGACACATTAAAAAATAAATAAATAAAATAAAATAAAATAAAAAAACAAAACACTGTTCACAGGCCAAGCTAACCACAGATGAGGGTTAAACACACTTCATGGGCCCCAATGGTTAAAAACAGCCCAAGACTGCAAAGACAGCTTCTACTTTATTTTATAAATGATGTGATGTGCTTTAAAGTCCTAAATTTCTTATGCCCAGCATGGTGCCCCCAAAAATTAACATGAGAGGAGCCAGGTGTGATGGCACACGCTTGTAATCCCAGTACTTGGGAGGCTGAGACCAGAGGATCTGGGTTCGTGGCCAGCCTCAGCTACTTAGTGAGACCCTTCGTAACTAAGTGAGACCCTGCTTCAAAATCAATAAAAAATAGGACTGGGGGTGTAGCTCAGAGGTAGAATGCCCCTGGGTTCAAGCTCCAGTGCTAAAAAAAGAAAGAAAAAAAAATAACATGGGAGGAAAATGGGAAGGAGAGGGAATCCTTGTTTGTGAAATCCATAAGCAAGCCCGCTGTACCCAGTGATATTCGCCTCCGGGAACCTCATCTGCACGCCTGCTCTGCATTACCATAACGTGTTCAAGTAGAGAACGTGGGAAGGTTCCTGCCAAGGCAGCAGCTTCTCCCTCCTGACCCAGCGCTGGGTGCTGAGTCACAGCTACTTACGTGACTGATGCAAGTTCCAGCCAGAGTGGGGGAGGGTGCCGGAAGCCAAGACCGTCCATCTCCTTGCCTCTGGGAATGCTGGTTTCAGGGTTCCTGGCAGTGAGGAAAAACTCCATCTTGGTGAAAAGGGGCCTAGGAAGACCTTTTTGAGAAAAAATAAAAAATAAAAAGGGGCGGGAGTGTGTATGGGGGGGCGCGTCCTGCCCTCAAGACAGTCCCAGACCATTGTGTGTGTGAACTGGAAGGGCTGCCCAGCTTCCTGCCACTCTCCACTCCAGCCCAGACGCAGCGTCCTGGACATTTTGTCTTTAGCTGTCAGGGTAGGGCCTGCTGCCAACTAGCTGTGGTTAATGAATCAGAGGAAAGGGTAATAAAATGAAGGGTATGTGTTGAGGGACCATGGGTGGAGGGGAACTTGGAGCTGGCTGGTCCAAAACCCCCAAAAGGAGGGCTCAACATCCAGGGACCACTTACTTCCTAGACTCTGAACCCTCAAGTGAGAATAACCTTCTCTAGACCCAGTGGGCCCCTCGGGTACCTCCTTAGGTAACACCGAGAGAAGTCACAGCCTTCCAAAGCCCACCTGGGACAAGCATCAGTTTTTCCGAGTTCCCCGGGGTTAGAGGTATGGAGGCCTATGTTCCCTAAAAGTTAAGAGTTTTTGTCCCTTCCTGAATATGACTGACCAAAACCTGGGTCTCAAAAGCTCCCTGGACAGGGCATGGAGGTCCTGGTTCCAGGATCTCGGGCTGGAGAGGAGGATGCACAGTGGCTGCCCCTCTCCTGGGATAAGATGAGGGATGGAGGGTAGGAGGAGGAGCAGTGTTCTGTACTCCCCGGCAGACGGGCCTAGCTCTCACAGCGGGGATGGGCAGAGAACTAAACTGCTTTCAAGGAAGTCCAGAGCTTTCCATGAGAGGAAAAACAAGCAAACCTATGGCCTATTAGACAAACACAAATGCCCGCAGTGCAGTTCACAGGCCCAAACCAATGGGGTCCAAAGGAAAATCAGCAAGGCTGCTCGCCCCTCTCCCCAGCCATCGGCCTAGCCCGGCGAGGATGGACTTGGAAGTGAAGCTTTAGCCTCAGGTGAGATCTCACTCTGGAGGTCGGGCAGAGATGCTCCAGAGCCCAGCCTCCCCACCTCTCCCCAAGAGGAGCTGGTCATCCCCTCCTTCAGCCGCCTACGTGTCCCACCAGGTGCCACACTCACAGGACAGCATGCTCGCTGCATCCGGAGGAACTTCTCCAGCGCCCGCCCAGACACTGCAGCAAGCCTGCACTCCTCCCCCAGGGACAGCAGAGCACCTCAAGGGACTGAGCGTTTCAACAAGTCAGGCATCCTCCCCGGAGCACAGACCTAGGCAGGCACCAGGAAGCCAGCATGTAGCCACTAACCTCCCAGGAGCAGTTCTGCCCGGTACCTGGGCACACACCTGGCAAAGGGCATGGACAGGACACACCCTGTGACGTGTGGTGGTTCCATTTCCCCAGTTGGGGGAGGGAGGCCGGGCCAGGCAGAGGTGGGTCCGAGTCCAGAGCCGGCTGCCAGCCTGCTTTCTCTCTCTCTTCCCCTCTGGCTGGCCCAGCTGGTAGCTGTGCCTCCATTGCTATTCCAGCCTCATTCTGTTATCAGGACCTCTGCCTGCCAGTCTCAAGAACAGTGAGTAGCCAGCGGAGGAGGAGGAGGAGGCAGGAGGGCTGGTGGGAGGAGAGAGGGAAGGGAGAAGAGGTGGAGGAGGAAGTTTCACAGTCTAGTGCATTCCCATATCAGAGAGAGGGGAACACGTACAACTTCCCCTTTGCAAGTGTCTCTGCCCCCCTTTTTATTTCGGTTCCTTCTCCTCTGGACCGGGGGTGGTGTAGCAAGTGGGCTGGGCAGGGGCAGGCGCCCAGGTACCCAGCCAACTGGGCTCTCGCCCGGCTCCATCTCAGGCCTGGCCTGGCATGCTCCCTCGGGCCGTTACCCAGCATGCCCTTCTCCTTGTCAGGGAGGCCTCGCCCTCTTGTTTTCAAAGTTTTATAACAGTATTGTTTGTTGTCCAGAAGATTAAATTCTTTGGAGGCTGGGGAAGGAGGCGGGGGTGGGGGTGGGGGGTGGAGGGTGAAGGAGAGAGAGGAGGGAAAAGAAAGTAGAGAAAATCCAAATAACTTCTATTAGGGCCAAAAGATTAAATGAGTTCCTTTATGAACACAAACGTCACCTGTCTTGGAGAGCAGCCAGTGGCCAGGAGCTAGTGTCCCCTTCCTCTCTGTGCTGTTCTCCTTGGTCCTTCTCATCTAGGAGGGTGTCGTGTACTCTAAGACTTCCAGGCTGCTGCTACTCAGGGTTCAAACTGAAAAAAAGCAGCAGCTAATAAGGCCGGGAGGGGGGCGGGGGAGCATGCCTAGGGAACCCCCACTCCACATACAATGCATGCTATGGAGCCACGCTGGCCCCAATTTGACTCTCATCTTCTCAGGTACCTGGGTGATCCTGACCAGGACCCTAGGGAGGGGGGTTTATAGGCAGCTGTCCCCCTCCCTCCCAGCCAAGCCCAGAGACGGCTCTGTGCAGTGAGGTTGTGGCTTGTTTACATTGAAATCAAAGTCACACGTTCACTGTCACCAGAGACACTGGAAAAACTGTGCTCCAAGGAAATAACATAACTGCATGGACAAATACAACTGGCTCTCCATCTCTGTAGGTTCCCCACCCCTGGATTCCAATCACAGGTTGAAAATATACAAACGAAACACTGTCTTTACCATACACAAAAGGCTTTTTATAGCTAAACAATACACGTTAAGAACTATTAACAGAAAATTTACATTGTATTAGGTATTATAAATAATCTAAAGATAATTTAAAGTATACAAAGTGTTGTACATAGATTAAATACAAACACTATGCTTTTTTTTTGGCAATGGGGATTGAACCTAGGGACTTCTACCTGCAAGCTACACACACCTGGCCTCTTTTTTTTTTTTTAATTTTGAAACAGGGTCTTACTATATTACTGAGGGTCTCATTAAGTTGCTGAGGCTAGTCTTGAACCTGTGACCCTCCTATCTCAGCCTCCCAAGTACTGGGATTACAGGCTTAGGCCACCATGCCCAGCTCAAACATTATGCCATTTTACAGAAGGACTTGAGCCTCTCTGTAGATGTTGGTGTTCAATCCCCATAGATACTTACAGAAGAGTCTATTCCTGTATACCTAAGAAATAAGAGAGAGTAGAGGACATAAAAGAAAAGCAGCAAAAATTCAGTACAAAACAAGCATAATCTTACCAACAGGGCCCCCTTTCCAGGCCTCCCCAGCCTGCCAGGGCTTTGGAAGCTAAATATGTCCCTAGCAATAACACAAAAGGATATGGGACTTTCCATACTTAATACAACTCTCACTGAGCCACTGATTTATTTCAGACCTTGGGTGACCTCTTAAGTAGTATGCCCACTTAAAACATATACCTGAGACTTCAGCATCACGGACAGTTCCTGTGGCCCCAGAGCTGTGGGTCTGAGATATTCCTTTCCTCCTCCTATCTTCTTCCTAGCAAACCATGTCTGGCCTCCACCCACCCACCTACAATGCCTATCGAAAGTCTCATAAAGGCTGGGAGGAATCAGCAGCGGTGGGTAGCGATTATAGTACAAATACAGAATTAGAGCAGCTCAGGGCTCTTTCTTGGAAGGGATGGGGAACATCATGCCTTTTTCCATTCTTTATATGCAAATATCAGATCAAGTAGGACCACTGCCAGAAGTTCTTTCTGCAAAGGAAAATGGGCTAAAGCTCCAGGTTCCATGCCCACATTGTTCCCCTCCACCCCCAAACTCCCCTGCTTAGGGTGGTCTCAACGGCAGAAGGGGAAGATAGAGGGTGGAGTCAGGGAACCATGTCTGGATCCTGGTATCCAAAGTCCTGCAGCCTCAGGACTAAATGGACCCTGTCAAGGACATCCAGTCTCTCTGCCTCGGATGAGTTTCATCTTCCCTTGGGACCCTCAGCAACAGTGATGCATGGCTTTCCCTAAAGCCTACCTAAATCCTCCTCCCTGCAGCAAGTGTGGTCCATCCTCTTTTCTGTCCTCCAGGTAAGCAGAAAGGACCAGGTCCAACATGACAAGTCTTCACAGATGAGACTGCTGAAGCCTTCCTCCACCAAAACAGTTCCCCTAGGAGACAAGGCTGCATTCAAAGAATGCAAATGGGCATTCACAGACACACACATGTTGCTCCTGTCTAACCTCAACACTTCCTAAGGGAACACTCCCAGAAAAAGTCTAAACTATCACGACCAATGTGCTGTAAATAAAGATAAGCACTTCTTTACCCCTTGTGATATGAGTTCTGGGTCTATTCAAATGAAGGTCACTTAGCGGGCTAAATAGTCAAGAAGTTGAACAGTCTAATATAATGGGACTCCTTAAAAGAATGGGGGTAGCCAGGCATGGTGGCACACACCTGCAATCCTAGTACTTGGGAGGCCAAGACAGGAGGATCACAGGTTTGAGGCTAGCCTCAACAACTTAGCAAGACTCTGTTCCAAAATTAAAAAGTAAAAAAGGCCAGGGATGTAGCCTGGAGGTAAAGTGCCCCTGGGTTCAATCTCCTGTATCAAAAGAAAAAAAACAGAATGGGGGTTGTGTTCAGGATTCAAAGAAACCTGACACCATCAACTTTTCTCCCCTGCCCTCTTTTGCATGGGAAAGGCCTACTTATTCAGCTCCATAACAAGACAAATATTCAGAGTGGAAGCCAGTGTGTCTACTGTCTGACTACATTGTATGCTAGCCAGTGCTTCTAGCAGGTGCTGTACGTTAGTCAGCAAACAGGTAACATATACACAACATGCATACTAGGGGAAGCTCTGAGCATCCCTTACAAATCTGTTGGAAAAATTTCAAGGCTCCCATAGCGAGGCCTCATCTCTAGGTGAGCTACATGCAACAGAAACACGCCAGTACATTCATGCATGGAGTGCCCTGCAAAGATATCGGAATGGTTTAAAGCACCACATATTCCAGAAGCTTCCACATAGAGAAAACTTCTCCAGGAACACACAGTGAGTGGCTGGCTTCCCAGCCAAGAAGTACAAGCCAGCTCTCACATGAGCTCCAAGAAGCTTAAAAAAAAAAAAAAAAAAATCAGAGAATAGGAGAATCTGGACATCCTGAGATTTCAGCTCTCAAGTATACAGAGAAGGAAGTAAAGGCCCTCAGAGACCAAGCATGCTGCCCAAGACCCTGTTCCTCCGCTCCCATCCCGCACCCACCCACTGGTCAAATCCCAGGAAAATGACAGCTGGAGTCGGGAGAGTGGGGTGGGAGACCCCAAATAGGCAGGCCCAAGCAGTCAGGTGTTGGGAGGACTCCGCTTGGCTCAGTGTCGTCAATGACAGGTTAATACCACCTGCCTGCACAGGACCAAATGAGCCAGCAAATGTGACAAGAACCATGTGCGTATGATATGACAGTTCCTAATCAACTCCTTCCCCTCCCACCTGAGTCCTGGCCTGAATCCCTGCCACTCTACCATACTGGAGGTGGGCTCAGAGTTATTATTAATCCAGGTAAATGTCCTGCAAAGTGGCACGTGGACAGACAGTGCCTTGGAGAAATACAGCTATTTTTACAACTCTGCATCCTGTTTAGCAGCTTGCACAATGCACACCCTTAGCTTCAGGGGTTCCTACCCATGCAGCCTTGGAGAAGCGGTGGACATCTGGGACTGAAGCTGCCATGCAGAAGCTAAGCCACAGTCCCAACCACACCCGGCTTGGGTCTGGGACCCTGGGCTTTCCTGCATGTGTTTTATTTTAGCTTTTTATTTTTATTTATTTATTTTTTTTTAAGACTGACTCAAGATTAAAAAGCCAAAATGGAACTGGCAGCTCAGATCTTTGTTTTTTTGTTTTTGTTATTTCCTTTTCTTTCATTATCTTTTTTTAAAAACTTAATTTAATTTTTAATAGGTCATAACCACATGAGAAAAAAAAAGGCTAAATATAAAAGAAAACTTCTTGACTCAAGAGGCATACCCTGGAATAGATGCCCTCCCCCAGTCCACAGTCCCACCCTTAGCCAGGATTTAGGGCCAGATAAGATGGAGCATCTTCCCCAGAGCACGGTCCCCTGGGCCAGCCCCCCTCAGCACAGCAATCTTGGCCAGCAGCTCTCATGCACCCCCCTTCCCACAAGCCTCTTGGTGGCTGCCACCAGGTCCTGCTGTGTCACCTGGGGAGTCTGCATTAAACACCTTCACTCTATCTCCAGCCCTTCCATCCTCCTTCTGGAAAGTTCTTTAAACTCCATCTCCATGAACATCTAGGAAAGACCCCATGTTAAAAAAGCTGGAATCTCCAAAAAGACTCTGGTTTAATGCCCTCATTTCACAGATGAGGAAACTGAGACCCAAAGGGTTTGTAAAATGAGAGTTTTTTATCAACACAGCCTGGACCAGATGTAGGTCTGCTGACTCCTCTGTATGGAGCATCATAAACCCCACTTTCCTAGACCCATCTCCTCCCCAACTCTCCTGGGCAACTTCAGACCCCTGGCATTAGACGGCAGCCTCTGTGCCCTGCAGGGCCAGGCACCAATGGCGGGCCAGGAGGGCAGAATCTCAGAGCTTGACTCACCCTGGGCCCAGCAGCCTCTTCTCCTAAGTAAACAAGGCCTGAGCCCTAGAGCTGCATATACCAAACACACGCTTTCCCAGTTTCCAGCACCACCAACCTGCCTCAACCTCTCAAGACACAAGGCGATTTCTCCCACCCCACACCTGTCCCCTGCCTGTCATGATCGTTAGCTCCAGGAATCACGCATGCTGGCAGAGAGGCTGAGCTCTGAGTCTGCCTCCTGCAGGCACATATTTGACCAGTGACTCGGCAAAGACCTGACCCAAATGTTCCCTGTGATGCAGGGACAAGAGAGAAGCACGGAGGCCAGGCCGAGGCACAGAAGCCAGCTGGCACCTGGTACAGGGTGGTGGTGGGAGGGGGAGACAGAAGGCCAAGGGCAGCCATGGCAAACAGAAAACCTAGTCTGCTGGTGACCGAGGGCCTGACATCTACTCCCACCTTGATCCCTGACTCATTACATGTTCCTGTAAGCTATGGGGACCTTGGAAGGGTTTCCTAGGTATTAGGAGAAAAGTAGGCTAATGTCTGTATCAATCCTAACCCTTTAGAGGACAGTGTGACCAGCATGGCTTCCCAGGTGGCTGAGGTTTCTTGACCCCTTCTTGACCATCATCTGGACACCCCCTGCCTTCTTACGTGTGGCATCCTCCTGTCTCCATATATGGCTACTGTATGCATTTCCAGCTACTGTATACATTTCACATTTTCTTTGTTATTTCTCCCTACACTAGAACCCAGGCTTCACACGAGCAGAAACTTGGTTTCCTTGAGCAACCCCAGCACTAGTGCCACCCTCAGCATTTAGGAGAAGCTCCACGCACATCTGGGCAGGAACATGTTTGCCTGGCTCAGCCCTGCCTGGTCCTAGATACCAAAGAACATCTGCCTCTGCCCTGCTTCCCCCAAAAGGAAAGCACACAGCTGCCCCTGGGGACTGGGAAAGGTCCCCTGGGTGGCTGCCCTTCACTCTGGTTCACATCAGTTCGCTAAGGGTCTTAACTTACAAAAATGTCTGACTTCAGGCCAAGAGGGTGAAAAAAAAGTATGGGCTTTGGGATCAGAAGTGCTGGATTTAAGTTTGACAACCCCATTTTACCCAATGTGTAGTCCTGGTTAAGTCACTTATCCATAGGAAGGGAAATAATACCTATGACCACAGTTGTTCTAAGAATGAAATAAGCAAAGGGGGCCCCTTAACACCGCTTATTTCCTTTTCCCCAGGGGGGATGGGGGAACCAAGAACTTTGATGACATGTCCTACCTTCATGCCTCCCTACAGACCTGATCTGGCACCATGCTGCCTCTGGTACTAGGTGTTTAGATGTGAATCCTTCATAAGGGACACTTGTGTCTGTCCTGGGTCACCACAGGTAGCCCTGGCTGACCACTGAATTTATCCTCCCACATCTTCTTGACCCTGTTCCTGTGATCTGATCATGCACAGCCACCTCTCCCAGAGGCTCTCTCCATCCCTGTCCCAGGACTCTACCCCACGCAACTTGATGCTGCAAAGCTAGGCTCCACACAGACTGTAGGGCCCTGGAGGTGTTGTCTGGCCTCTGAGCAGCTCCTATGGAAGGAGGCAGCAAGGAGCCAAACCCAGTCTAGGCTTTCATCACAGCTACTGTGAGTCCCAGACAAGCAGAGCAAAATGGGGGCCTCCCACAGATAGCCGGCTGCTGGTAAAGGGCCGTATCTCTTATATATCTCAGAGGGAGGCCACACATCCAAAAGAGTGACCAGTGTGAGGTACACGTCCTCCTCAAAGCTGTGGCTGCAGCCTCAGCGGCACTCGAGCCAGGGGACAGAGCCAAGCCATGCATTAAACAATTCACAGCCCTGATGGGACCGGGATTCAATGGAATAGAGGGAATAGAGAAGGTGCTGACCAATCAGGGCCCCTGGCAGGGCCCCTCCCACACAACTCCCAGCCAGGCCATGCCACCTCAGCTCCAGCTCCAGGCTCTGTTAACCTCTGCTAGATCCTGGGCGGCAGGGTCCCATGCTGCCTCCTGGCTTCCAGACCTCAGGGACTCAAAGGTCAAGGAAAAGGTGCCTCTATCTCAGGGGATGCCAATGGTCCTGCTCACGTGACTGGCAATGCATGGTGCCCCCCCCCCTCCGTCACAGCAGCAGAAGTCAGGCTGGTAAGCAGGAGGCAAAATATTAGAAGAGGAACAGAAATAGGAAATATGGCAGGGAAACACGAACCTGGGTTCATAGAGACAACTGTGTAACTAACTAGAAGCAAAATCAATTTCCCCTTTACTCCCCACTCCGGTTTTCCCAATCAGGCAAGGGCAGGGCTGTGAATGGGGGCGGAGGTCACCTAGAGCCAGGCCTAGGGCGCACCGCGCATGGCAGAGCTGAGTCTCCCGAGCACAGCCGGCAGCTACGCCTGGCCCCAGCCCTACAGTTAGCAGTGGCCAGACTTAGTGGACACACCCTGAGGGACTTCACTTGCTCCTCTTCACCTGCCAGCTGCACCAGAGGTGATCTCCCCATGCTCCAGCCCCAACACCCCTAGCATCTCGTGATACTACTGCTGCAGAGGCTGAAGTTGCTGAGCTCCTTGAAGAGAATCTGGACTCTTCCAAGCAGCCCTGACTTGGCAAGGCTCTCCAGTCACCCACAGTCAACTCAGAGACTCATATGCAACTGGGGGAAGAGAAGATAAAACGCTGTGGGGTGGAATTCACCAATCTCCCCTGGATAGCGGTAGGAGTGGATAGGGAAGAGGAAATACCCACATCCAGGAGGTGAGCAGAGAGTAGCAACCACAGTGTGGCCAGAGCTGGGCCCACAGATGCCTCATAAAACTACCTGGCATCATTCCTTTTATCTTTAGACCCTAGACAAACGTGCTGCTGGCTAACTCCAACCAGCCCTACCGGCCGAGCACACTGCAGTAATGGACTTGATGAGAGAGAGTTCCTGGTGACCCAGCAGGCAACTACAGCCTGCTTTCTGAATCATGTCTACAATGTGACACCCAACCCCTCGTCCAGTTCTGCAGGCCGCCATCACTTTTAATCATCATTGAGAATATTGGAGCTGGCAATAAGTGAGGCGAGAAAACACATTTTTATGTCCAGGGCTTAGAGAGTCTTTGCAATGGCTTGCTGGGCCAGGATTTTTTCTTTTTTTAATGCAAAGGCAATGAGGGCCTAGAAGAAGAAAGTGATTCATTCAAAGGAAACCCCCAAAGTAGTAAAAGAGCCCCCAAAGCCCTCTGCTCAGTCTCGTCTATACTCTAGACCACAGCCCCAGACTAAGCCCAGTCAAGGCTAAAGGTCTAGAGTAAGATACAACATCCATTGAACATGGTAGTGCATGCCTGTAGTCCCAGTCACTTGGGAGGCTGAGACAGGAGGATTGTAGGTTTGAGGATAGCCTTGGTAACATAGATAAACTCCCAACAATGTAGTGAGATTCTATTTCAAAATAAATTTTAAAAGGGCTGGGGATGTAGCTCGGAGGTAGAATGCCCCTGGGTTCAATCCCTACTACCACAAAAAAAAAAAAAAAAAAAAAAAAAAAAAAAAAAAAGACCACCTACTCAGAGGACAGAGGGCAGAATCTGCCTTCAGAATCTCATGCTGAACTGAGGGTCAGAATGGTTTCTGCTCACTCACCGTGGGAAGTCCAACTGCTCTACCACAGCCCCACCCCACAGTGCTCCCCAGTAGCCGCTCACTTCAGCTGGCTGCCCTTCCCCCACCCTTTGCTGTTACTAACCCCATTCACAGACAGGCCAGGAGTAGGAGAATGGAAAGAAGAGAGCAATTGTTTTAGAGATTCTGAATGGAGAAGTTTGAGGATTCCTCCCACTGAGTAGGGAAAATGGTCTTCACGGGAAGGGAAGGGGCTGGAGGAAGGCCAGAGGGAGCAGCCACACTTGACTCACCTTGAAGGCAGGCAAGAGGTTAAATCTTGTTCCTTTGCTGCTTCTGGTTTCCAACAAGCAGCCTGGTAATGATTCACTGAGAAGACTCAGATCACGTCCCATCAGTCAGCACTTGTGGCCATGACACTCCACAATCGGTGGCTCAATGGCACCTATAAGAGGGAGGAGAATATCCAACCCACCCTGCCCTAAACACTCATTCACCACCCAGCTTCCTCCTGAGGACGCTGAGCCTGCTCTGCCTGACTGGACAGGGTGAGGACAGATAGCAGTCAGGGCTCTGGAGGGCCGGAGGCTGTCTGCCTTCATAAGTCCTAAAGAAACTCAAAGGAAGGAGGAGGAAGAGGTAGAGGTCCAAAAGAAGGAAGAGAGAGGTCAAAAGACATCCTTGGGCAAAGCAAGGCAAACAGGAAACTGGGAGAAACCGGAGGCTGGTCTTTGACGCAGGGCACAGCTACCTTCAGCCACGTCATGCACCCCAAGCCTCTCCTTCTCAAAGAGAACTACCAGCCCTCCTGGCCCTCATCCCACACCAGCGCCCTCATCCGGCATGACCTTTGAATCTATCAGAGTCTGAAATAGGGGAAAGGACCAGAGGCAGATACATGCGCACACACCTTCCCAGAATAAAAGGCCCTTAGAGATGGCTCACTCTCTACGTTCCAGTTCTCTGATAGAAGCACTCCTCTTCCGCAGGGGAGGGCAGACACGTCTGATAAGAATTGCTTAGCACAATGCTATATATAGTCTAGGTTCCTACCAGCCTAGAGATTTGGAGCTAGAACTTGGCAGAGAACCATGCTAGGTGCTGGCAAGGACCATCCTCCTGCAGCCAGCCAACTGGGAGCCTCATCTCTCAGCTGGGGGCACTGAGGGTACGCAGGGTCCTTCCATGCGGCCCATTAACACTCTGCACAGGGGACACGGGCTGCCAGCTCCATTTTAGGGAAAATCGACTTCTCCTGAATGTGAGGAGGATGTGTGGAGGCTGAACATCGAATTCCAGTCTCTCTGCAGCTCTCCAGTAGCACTAGAAAATCAATCTAGTCCTCTCTCCTGGAGGATGGAGGGTGGAGTGCGTAGGAGAAGAATGGAGAAGAGACGGCAGCTGGCTGGGCATAAATATCTATCTGCTTCCGATGTTCGAAGAAATAAAAGAATGTAAAAGAATATAGACGAATACTTACTGCAGAAAGCAAGGCTGCCAGGCGTCTCTTTTTTGTTGTTGTTGTTCCAAATAAATTCAAGCGATCCATTCTATCCACCAGTATGATGGCTCTCTTGGGCACACAGGCATCGTCCTCAGCTGAGCCTGAGTTGCCGAGAGGTTGTCACCCACTCATGGACCGAGCTGTGCCTTCTCAAGTTCTCTGTGGAGAAGAGGAGGACAAAAGCAGGTTGACTCAGCTCACAGGGCCAACCAAGCAATGACCAACACAGACCCCATGTAGGGTTTGTATGTGGTCCATGGGACCACAGCGCCTCAGCTCCTGTCCACCATCCCATGACAGAAACAAGTCAACACTGGGGAAAATGGCATGGGCCTGTCGTCTTGGGAAAAGGCTGGTAGTAGTGGGCAGAGCAGAGTCTGATCCAGGAGGGCCTGTCCATCGCCTCTGAGAAAATGAATGCGAGAGACGAAGAGCTCTGTGAAGCGTGGAATCCAGGCTCGTGTCCTATGCACGGCGCGGGACACAGAAGCATTGAGACGCGAAAAGTTCTAACTCCCACATACATACGCTCTTTTTAGGTCAAGTTGCTCTCAACTCCGGCTCAAAAAGACATGGTACAAGGGAGCTGCGGCCGCCCCTGTGCTCTGGGTGGGGACGGCTGGCCCCCGTCCCCTGCCCTGTTCAACTCTCTTCTGTGACCTCGGTCATGTGTCCCAGGCCCAGCTGGCTCTCAAGGCCCAAGAGCAACTCCTCCCAGAGATCCCAAATGAGTCACCCCGGGAGGTCCTTGGGGAGAGGAGGAGATGCTCCTCAACAAATGTCAGCGCTAGTTGGTGCTGGTATCCTTGAGCCTGAAAAATGGCACACAGGGAAGGGAGGGAGGGAGCTCAGGCCAGGCCGCCTGTCCCTCAGTACCCCAACACAAGTTGTCTGCTCCTCCACTCCCACATTGGCTGAGGATGATCGAGGAGAGAGAAGAAATACAGTGGTGTGGCCAGGATGCAGTGGTAGTGGAGGCGCATCTTGTCTTTGGTTCCCAAGCAGGCATGGCGGGCGGGGCGGGGCGGGGCGGGGCGGGGCCGGGCAGGGGGATCACGCGCTCCTAGCGCAATGCTGCAGAATCAAGAAAAGCCTAGAACCCCAGGCCGCCATGATGACGCACACACACACAAAAAAAACAAAAAAAAAAAAAACCAAAAAAGTCAAGAACTCAAGGTCCACTATTTCACTTCAGAAGGAAATGAGGAAAGCAAAGAGAAGATTACCTCCGACTTGGGACAAGAAGGAAAGCCGAGCTGACCCAGAGTGCCCGAGAGCTGTCTTTAGCTGAGGGTTGATGAGGTGGGTCCACCATCTTTGCGAACTGCCAAGCAGAGGACTCCTGCGACATCACATCCCACTGGTGGCACCTGCTCCTGGGGCCAGGGGCATCACCGTTCACTGAGGTCAGCCTAGCCCACCTGCACCCCAAAAGGGAATAACCCTCTGTCCACCGCAATGACCTCCAAGCCCATCACAAGACAAAACCTCGGTGAAAAACCCCAAAGGGTTTTCTGGCCCCGAGAAAATATCTGTCGTTTGGGACCAGTGAAAAGAGCTAAAAAAAAAAAAAAAAAAAAAAATTAAAAAAAAAATGACCCTGTTTCCCAAGCTCACTGAGTAACACAACCAGCTGCTGCATTTCCTTTTCTGGCTATAAAATTTAAGGGTCACAGAGACCTGGAGCTGCCTGGGGTCGCCCCATCCTGATGCCCAGAAGTGACCTTCTCTGCCCAGCCCTTCCTGAGAATGACCCCAGTCTAAGGATCGGCTGGGCTGAGAGCTCCAGTGAGCTGTTTCTGCTGCTTTCATGTTGACAGAACATTCTGGCCACTTCGCCTGGAGCTCCATCTCCCGGCTCCCGATACACTGAGTCATCTTCCAAAGAGGAAAAAAACAACAAAGCAGCCGTCACCAGGGCCCCCACTGCCGTCGACAGACGACTCACTGGCTGTCGTCACTCTCCGCTCTGCAGCCCCGGAATTGGTGACGAGGGGCGTCAGGGTGCCCAACTCCCCTCCCACGGGACTCAACAGCGTCAGGAAGCAGGCAGCCACTGCTGAGATTCAGAAAGAAGGGAAACGAACCTGGCATCTAAAGGCTCCCAGGAAGGCTGGCTGTTTAACCCTCACTCTGCCACCACCAGTCCCCACCGCTCTGTGCCCTCAGCACATCTCTTCCGCAGGAGCCGAGGGGTATTTCTGGGGAGGAGGCAATCCCACTTCACAGGTTTGAGGTGTATACTGCCATGTCACCTCCTCTCTGACCCTGCTTATGATACCACAGAGGGCACAGACACTCCCTCCTCCCCCAATTCTTTCTTAGCCACTTGCCAGGCTCTTGTTTTAGGTCCCTGATAACCCACTGGGCAGGGGAAGAGAGCTGCGTTCATGTCTGCTAGGAAGCCACCTGCCTGGCAATGGACTAGGCATTTCTGTACAATAAGTTTTCCTGGCTCTGTTTCACAGTCTGAGGATGCTAGAGAAATTGAAATGACTTGTCTACAATCACTCAGCTAAGAAGAGGCAGGTGCAAAGCTAGTTGTGTCCAGCCTGATGTCTCTGCTCCTGCCTCGATTGCCTGGGGTTCATCCTCCACTGGAGATGCTACTGCCTACCTCACCTCTGCCTCCTCTCCCAGGAGGAAGCAGCCAGGATAGCTGAGGTTTGTCAATCCATCAATTTCAGTTACAAAAAAGAAAGCCCTCATCTTGAGTAAGCCTGGCCACAAAGGAAAAGGAGAAAGTTAATAAGGTAGGCATCGAACAGCTAAGTGACCCAGATCATGGACACAAGAAGACTGGACACCCAAACTCCCACACAGCTGTAGGGACTTACAGCATTCCTTAAATAGTCACATTTTCGGGATCCACCTCCTAATAGGCATCCTGCAAACACTAAGGATTCAGAGAGGAAAAATGCAAAGGCTTTGGAAGTCCCGCGCTCTGACCATGACCAGACTACTTGCCAGCCATGGGACTCTCCTCACAGGGCGATGGCAAAAATAAATGAAATAAATGCCCGAGAAAAACCTAACGTGGTATCTGGCAAACAGAAATGCCAAAGTAGGTATTTTTGTTTTCCTCCTCTTTTTCCCTAGCCTCCCTCTTGGAGCTCACACTCTAATAGGTGACAGAAGACTTCTCATAAGAAATCAAAATACAACAAAAGTACCATAAAAGAGGGGCGCAGCATGGGGGCGGGGGGAGTGGAGTGGCCGGGGGTGGCTATGAGGACTAATCCTTGAGAGGGCGATCAGGAGAGGTCTGCGGAGACACTGGGGCTGCCACAGGTGGATGCAGCAAGAGGAGGCAGGAAAATACCACTCGTGAAAACAGGGAGAGAGGAAAAGCAAGCAAACAGGGGTCGCCTGGTTTTACTGGAATCCGTGGCCCACCTAGGGAAACTGAGAGAAGTGGGTTTGCGCAGGAGAGCTAAGGCCAGTTACAGACAGCCGTGAGCATCATGCTGAAGGGGAAGAATTTCATCTGGGAACGATGAGAAACCATTTTACATTTCTGAGCAAGACAGACAAGATGGCCGCTGCACGCAGAAGGGCCTGGAAAGGAGAGGGGCGGGCAGCAGGGAGCCTCACTAGAGGACGGCAGCTGGAACCATGGCACTGGCAGGGGGAATGGATGGGAAATGGGGAAGAAAAATGGTAAAAAGGCAGGGCCACCTGAACAAATGCTGCAGGCTACCATGGACCTTCCCCTGTCCCCGTGGGGAGGCTGCCGGAGACAGAGCCTATTTGGGGAATAGAGACCACAGGTCTGACAGGTCTCTGCCCCTACTCTTCTCCCAATACTCAGCTCTCCCCCCAAGCCTCAGGCTGATGAGGGCATTGGAAAAAGCCAAGGCCCATGCTCTGGCAAAGCTGGGGCCCCAGGTCCTTCCAATCTCCACCCAGGAGGCTTCCACCCGAACCCCCACCCAGGGCTGTGCCTCAGGGTGGGACTGGGAGGCTCTGCCCCTGGGGCCACCTTCACTGCAGCATCTGCCACTGTGCCCGCCTCTGCCGTGCCTTCACCGCACCCCCCCCCCCCCCCCCCCCCCCCCCCCCCCCCCCCCCCCCCCCCCCCCCCCCCCCCCCCCCCCGCCTCTCTCATAGCCCCCGCCCCCCGCCCACTCTGCGGAACTGGCACAGCAGGACCAGAAAAACCAACGCCACCAGCCACCATGTCAGAGACCAGCAGAAATGCTTCCAAAATGGCAGCCGAGCAAAGGAGTCCAGACAGGAGTCCACCCAGGGAAAGGGGTGCTAGTGACGAGGGGAGGGGACTGTCAACCACCTCCCAGTAGGCCTACACATCTTCCCTCACACTCACAACTGTCACGTCTTCTTCAGAAGCTTCCTCCCGAGAATCAGAAAGGAGAAGAACAGGGTCCATCCTCCTGGGCCCCAGAGAAGCCCCTGGGCCATAAGTGACACAGGACATTCAGAAGGACTTCCTGCGATGGGATTGCAAACCATATCTGCCCTCAAATCTAACCCCTGTCATTAACTGGATAAGGGCTAGCCCCCCCACCCCCCAAGGAAAGCTTCCATTGCTCCCCAATCAGACCCTCCCCAGCTCTGTGGGCCCCAGGGAGTGAGGAGGTAGGGTTGCACGGAAGGGCCGAGAAGGCACATGCCGTGCCCTCCGTTATGTAACAAGGAGGGCGGTGCTTGTCCTAGGCCGGAGACCCAGGGCGCACTGCGCTCCCAGATGCGCAGTCATGGGTGGGGGCCACTGCGCATTGCGCAAGACTTGCGGAACCCCCTCCCCACAACCATGAAACCCACCACAAGAACAGGATGGGAAGCCAGGACCCTCAATTTTCCAGCCTCCCTCCTCCACCAAAGGCGAATAGCCTGCTGCCCCAGTTTTACTCTCCTCCTGGGTCTGCAGACTGACAAACCAGCTAACCCAGGACCTCCAAACCTCTCATCACCCATTGACTTTTCGGGAAATCCCACCAAATATGCAGTTTCTGAGCAATTTCCGGCGGTCAGTCCCCATTCTCACCTTTCCAGGCACCAGGTAGCAGCAGCGTCCAAAAGGCAGGTCCTTCTCATAGTGGGCTCTTGAGAATCTCTGGACAGGCCAGGACGTCAATGCAAATCTCTTGTCCCCGGGGAGTAGCCCAGAGTCAGCAGGAAGCCCAGGGTGGTGGCAAAAGCAGTAGCAGCTCTGCCCTACCTTGCCCAAGCGTTTCCAGGGGAGCCAAGAATTATTTTGCCGCAACACTGAGGTGTGGCCGATTGGAAAATTCCCTTTTCCAACACCAAACTAAAGGACAGAGATTTTCTTCCAATTTGGTCAACCCTCTGTGCACCCATCTCCCCAACCTTCCTCCTTCCAAAAAAGAAAGTTTGGGGAGCCTGGAGCTCCTCTTCCTTATAGTGCATCGTATTTAAAAAGGCATAGGAAGAGGCTTCGACTGGGCAGTCAAAAGCAGGCAGACACATGAGCCTACGCACACCCCTAAAGAGATTTTAGAAAGCTGCTGGGCTTCTCCCCCCTCCCCTTTAAGCAAGTGAAATGCAAATTCAGATTTGATACCCTGCCCTCAGCCAATCAAAAAAAGCTTTTCACCTGCCATCAGCCCACCCACCAATCAGAGGAAGTGTCTGGAGTGAGAGCCCTCCCCTGGCCAATGGAAGGCCAGCTCAGTCACTTAGTTAATGATGCAGCAGTACAGGGAAGGCCATCACATGTGAACTGGAAGGGAGCCAACATGGAGACACAGAGAGCGCAAGGTAAACAACTTTCCAACGCCAAAAGGATGACATTTAATCTCTAAATGCTAGCTTCCCTTCTCGGCTCATCCTTGACCCCTCTCAGCTGGCCCCACAGAGCCTGGGAGCCTCACAACCTGTCCCCACAGAGCTCCTAACGAGATGCAACAGTGACTGCGTCACCATTCCCCACTTTTCCCAACTACGCAGGGACAAACCAGGCAGCTCTACCCCCCTTCTCCCAGCCCACACCCCACCCTGGCCACGCACTCCCCACCAGCTCTAGGTCCCCAAGTCCAGAAATTTCAATAAGGGAACCCCTGGAAAAACCTGTCCCTCTTGCCTTCCTCTCGGCACCTCTCCTCCTTTCTCACTCCCTACCTTCTACTTAAGATCTGCACAGACAGATGGACACTAACACTCAAACAACCTGGAAAACCAGTCTGTCTGTCTGTCCACTGGAAAAAAACAGGGTAAAGGCTGGGAGGTCAGGTAGGAAGCAGGGAGGGGGGGCAGTTCACTACTCTCTCTTCTACCCTGGTCAGGCTTGAGCAGCTGATACTAAGGAAGAAGAAATTAAAGTGTGTGTGTGTGGGGGGGGGAACCCTCCCTCAAAGAACAAAATAGCAAAAAGCAAAAAAAGAAGGTGATAAAGACAGAGCACCCACATACGCAGAGACAGCGCCCCTGATCCCAGCAAATACGTACGTGGGGGAAGAAGCGGGTTACGCCATCAAGTCCTGAAGCCTGTCGGACCACCCATCGTCGCAGACCCAAATCTCTGTCCAGCCGGACATGCCGCAGTCTCGAATGTTCCAGAATCCGGTCCCGTTAAACCTTCCACTGTCACCCCACCACCTCTTGCTCCCACCCCTGCCCCCCACCCCACCTCCTCCCCTCGGGAACCGCCCGTGCCACCTTGCATGTCATCTCCTTAGCCTAGGCTACCCAGAGGCCTCTGGCCCCCCGACAGATTTCTGAATGCTTGGCAAGTGAGCTGGCAGAACCTGGTGCCCGGTGTTGCTATGACTTGTTTCTTGATTTCTCTCTCTCTCTCTGCTGCAGCACGGCTGTTGCTAGCAGACCTATCGACGGAGCTCGCTTGCTCGCTCGCTCTCTCACTCTCTCTCTCTCTGAGCTCTGTGACGCAGATCTAAATTCTCCAGTCTGCTCCTTGTGTTGCAAGAGCAGAACTGCAGCTTTTCCCCTGGAGAGCCGGAGGGCAGTGCCAAGGCTGGTCAAACAAGGCAAAAGAAAAAAAAAAAAGTTGGGCCTACACTCTGCTTCCTTGGCCACACTCTTCAGCCCTTTCCCCCCCTCACACCTCACTGCTCTGGGGCACAGAGGTCCCTGTCCCTGTCCCTGTAGACTCACTCCTTCCCTGAGGGCTTCCCAGCTACAAGACTAGCTTAACTCTTTGAGTGGCAGCCTCCAGAGCCCAGACAGGACTGTCCCATGCTAAATGTTACATCATCTTTTCTCGAGCCATACAGGCCTCTTCGAGACAAGGGAGAGAAAATGGCCCTTACCCTGAGACCACCATCTCATTAAACTCTTTCTGCCACAGACAAGCCCAGAATTACAACCACAGCTAAATTCTGCTGTTATTGTTTTGCTTGTTTGGCCACCAACCAGGACCTTTTTCTCCCTGGAATTTCCTAAGGATAAAAAGCATAATTAAAACATTGCCTGCTTACCCCACAAGTGAGATCCTTCTATCAGGACAGGAATGTGAAAAACCAAACTGAACGGTAGCCTGAAGAAAGCAGAGGAAAACCAGTCTGGAGCTCCATTTCCTTCTAGGGCTCAAAATTCTAGGGCCTAGAGAGATACATCCAATTACTTCCCAAAAGGCTCGTAGGCCACACAGTCTCAGAGATTCAGGTTGCTGAGTCATTTGTTCCCAAGAAGATCCTTCTGACAACAGGAAAAGCAGCACACTACAGTGACAGCCAAGCTTGGACCAGAAACGACCAATGCCCAATTCTCTTCTCCCAAACAGGGAACCAACTGAGATGCGCATCTACCAGCTCACCACATCAGTCCTACAGTGGTAATGCATAGACGGCCACACGCCTGGAAACTTCACAGGGAGGGCTTTCCCCTCAAAGCACTGGGGACTGGCTGGGGTTGTTTTTGGATACTGACAGGTCTCCACTGAGGCAAAGCACATTGCCCCCAACAGTGTTTCCAAAGAGCTTAGATACTAACCCACTGGGCCCTACACACCCAGACACACCCAGTGAGTCTTGGGTTCCCACACTGCTACGTGCAAAGAATGCAGACATGTAAAGGTTTCTCGTAACCAGCTGCATCCCATGAGCTTAGATCTGAGTGGACGTGAAAGATGCATTCTTATTCCTCTTCCCGGTAGAAGAGGAATAAGAACAAGAGGCCAGGCAGCTACCTTATCCCCTACCGGCTTCCCAAGCAGCAACAACTCTGGGCCAAGGTCTCACCCAGCAGAAAGAAGGACCACTTGGAAGACAACCATGGCACTACGTGGTTTTAAAAGAAGCCCAGAGTATCTGTGCCAAGTCCCCAGCAGGGGGGAAAGTACTTCAAATTCACACCTTCTGGGTTCCAGGGTAGAGCATGCCAATAGAGAAGTCACCTATCGGTCTGATGACCAAAGGAATGTGGCCCTGATGGCACTAAAGCAAGTCCCCCAGAATGGTCTTCTGCTTACTCAAATCCCATTTGCCGTAGTTTCCTTCTCCATGGAAGAAAAACATGCCTAAGTTCATGTCAGGACATTCCTGATTTATCCAAGAGCCCAGGATCAAATAAACAAAGGGCTCCGCGCCCTGCCAGGGAGCCTCCTCCTTCAGGAGGGAGAACTAGAGAGAAGAAGGCTCAGCACAGAGTTGGCCCATCACCCTGTGAACTTGGTGAATGACGTGGCTGCTCACTGCCATGGCGATGGAGATGTCATGGGTGGGTGGAAGTGACAGAAGAGGCAAGTAAGTCATAAGAGGCAGAGGGGGAGCAACGCAGAGTCAGAGGAGGGACTTGCACAGCCTCAGAATTTATCGAGAGGCCCACTGTGGTCTACAACCACAGCAAAACCGAGGTTGAATCTGTACAAAGACAAGTCCCATCTCAGGCGTGTGGCGTGGGCCAACTGTGACCTGAAAAGCCTTATGATGATATGGTGTTTGGGAAGGTTTAGTTTCATTTCACCTTTCGTCTAAATCTTTTTTCTTTCCCTGACCCTGTTACCCTTCCCACAATTTTGCTAGGATTAAAACAGCCATTTTAGGTGCCTCTGCCCAATTCTAGGTCTTCCTTCTATTAACCTGATTCTGCAGGGTGCCGAGAACAGAAAAACTTTAACGCGATGACCAGGAAGCAGAAATGAATTCAGTTCCAAAAACATGGGAGGATGTTTACTCAGCAAGCACGCTCAAGCCTACGAGGAAGTTTTACAGGGTGCTGCATGCAGTGTTTGATTTCGGGGGTAATGATAACTCCTGAGCAGGGAAAAGGTGCTGGCTCTTTCCATTCGCCCTGGGAGGCCTCGGCAGACGTGGGGCAAGGCTTCCGCTCCAACCCAAGAAATCTCGGGCTCCTAGCTTCTCTGTAGCTGTAGACTCAGGAACTAAACAAACTTCCCAGACAGGGTGCATTCTCCATGGCCTCCGAATGATCTGGGTCAAAACTTCAAAATGCCAAAGACAAAGATTTTTTTTTTCTTCTTTAAACCCGAATGAGCTGAACTTTGACCCACCCTTGTCCAGGGTGTGGAATGCAAGCACTCTGTACCAGCCACAAACTCCAGCTCCACAGGCATCGCCAGGAAAGCAGGCTCTGTGCTGCCTCTCTGTCCTTTCCTTTCTCCGTTAGAACGGGATCTGCAAGGACTGAGTCTCTACTCAGCGAAAGAAACCCAGCTCTCAAGACAGAGAAGCTGTTCCCACACTCTCTGCGGATATCTGGAGCTAGAGTGCATGTTCTAGATAAATCAGGCAGCGATCCGGTCTCAGGCAGAACAGGCAGGCCCAGGTCCACAGCCCGATGGCATTTCAGTTTGCCACTGGGCAGGGGGCAGACGGCTGGCACTCAGTGATCCCAAGAAGTAAATCATTTATTAAGTACCTACTACGTGCTAAGCCAACACACAGCGCAGAAGTATAGGACATGGGCCAGTATCTCAGACATCATATATGCTAGCTGAGTACACTGAAAGCATACATTCTGAAACCTGCACAGCTGATTATTAAAAAAAAAAAAAAAAAAAAAACTCTATAAAAGCTGGAATTCACTTTCCCATTGAAATAATATTAAATGAACTGGTTGGGCTCCCCCAGGCTAGCCAACAAAAGCCTATTTTAGCCTGTTCAGAAGTCAACAGCTCCGATGCCTCTGGGGGCCAGACAGGTACTAAAGGCGTGAAGTGGGCTGGGGAGGGAAGTGCTCAGTGGAAGGAATGCGCCAATCCTAAGGGGCGGACCCTCCCAGGCTCTGCTGCCTGGGGCCATCTGGAAATGGAGACCCAAAGGGTTCAGACGGTCCAATTTTTCAGGACATGGGGAAAAAAAATCTAGCTTTATTAAGTTAAATTCTTGGTTTTTAAATGTGGCCCTAAAATATAAGTCGAAACATACCTACAGAGTCTCCAATTTGTTCTCCAGGTCTAAAATATTAATACATTTGGCAATGAAAAAGAGGAAAAAGCACTGTCAGAGTGAAGAATTCAACAAACTAAACAAAGGAGAATATTCCTGAAGAAAAGTAGTTTACCTCACAGACGCTGCTATTTGAAGAGAAGAATGACATACAGACTAACGAGGCAGATGGAAACCTTCCGGTCAACAGTTGTTAACCAGCCCTACACCGAGGGCTGCAGGTGGAGAGGGATATCAGAATTATTTTTAAGTATATACGATGCCATGAAAGTACTAATGTTTGTGACCCACTCTGACCTACCAGAAGGACAATGGAATCATGCCGGTATACCTGGCTCTCTCTCCCAGCTGAGAGTTGCTACTCTGGACATCCACAAAAGGACCATAAAAGGGCTTTGGTGATAAGATTGGAAGGGATTATCATAATCTAGCTGCCCATCCACAACATAGGACCTCCCAAAACAACACTACAACCAAGGCACTGCCTAGATTTGACTCAGAAATGTCCACCCAGCCAGGTGGCGCATGCCTGTAATCCCGGTACTTGGGAGGCTGAAACAAGGATCACAGGTTCATAGCTGCCCTCATCAACTTGGCAAGACCCTCAGCAATTTATCTTGATTCTGTTCCCAAATAAATATAAAATAGGGCTGGGGATGTAGCTCAGAGGTAGAACACCCCTGGGTTCAAACCTCAACACTACACACACACACACACAAAAAACCACCTCCCACTCCACTTTTAGAGGACCCCAAAGACTGAAGCACAGCTGAGATGAAACCTCCCCATAGCTGGGCGTGGTAGCACACACTTGTAATCCCAGTACTTGAGAGGCTGAGGCACAGGCTGATCACAGGTTCGCAGCCAGCCTCAGCTACTTAATGAGGCCCTCTGCAACTTACTGAGACCCTGTTTCAAATTAAAGAATAAAAAAATAGGGCTGGAAGTGTAGCTCAGAGGCAGAATACCGCTGGGTTCAATCCCCAGTTCCGAAAAAAAAAAAAAAAAAAGAAATCTTCCAGTAAGTAAACACTAGCCTCCACAAACAGGTCCTTGCTCTGCCTCTACAAAACAAGCCTATTCCCCCCAAGTCTTTGGAGCTTTTACAACCACAGGGTTTTAGGCTCAACAAGAAGGTACGAAAAGGGAAATGAAAAAGGAAGGGGGGAAAAAAAAGCCAGAGAGAAACCTTCTTAAAATAGCTGATCAAAAGTTAACAAGCCAAAGGGAAAGAGGAAGAGGCATACGCATTCATGAGCAAGGAGGCATTTGGGGCAGAATAAGCAGCTGCGTGAAGCAGCACATGGGAAAGGAAGGACCCACAGGCCACGCACAAAAGAGACTCAGCACAGACAGTTCCCAAAGCCAGCCACCAGGCTGTGCCGATGATCTAGGACGAATTGCTTACAACCTGGAATTGGGAGAAGAAAACTGTTTCTGACTCACAATTCATGAGTATGAAGCTTTCTTGTGCCCCTCTGGAGGAGGAGGGGTTCTCTTTCTGACGGATTTGTTGGCGTTCTTTATATATTCTGGATATGATTCCACTTGCCAGCTACAGGTACTGCATGCGACTTCTCCAAAATGCTTTTGCTCTCTTCTATTGATGCCTTAATGATCAGAAGTTTCTCATTTTAATATCATCCGATTCATCAAGTTTTCCTTTACAGTGAGTGCTTTCTGTGTCCTCTTGAAGAACTGTATGGCTATCCCAAGGTTAGGAAGATAATGTTATCTCGTACATGAAATTTTAACTTTCACATTTAGATTGATGATCTTGCTGGGTTTATTTTTATATATGGTTAAGATACATTTTCCTTGCCTTTGTGGCTATCCCCGTTGAACCAGCACTGTTTATTAAAAGGACCATCTATTCCCCCACTGCATGGCAGTGCCCTCTTTGTCATAAATCAGGTGTTCTGATACATATAGATTTGTTTCTGGGCTTCCTGTTCCCTTCCTTCTGTCATAAATAAGATAGACAAATAGGTCTGTTGTTGCATTAAGGATCACTAATCTTAAAGCCTAAGAAAATATAAGTTGAGGGGCTGGAGGTGTAGCTTAGTGGCAGAGCTCTTGCCTATCTTTGTGGGAGGCCCTGGGTTTGATTCCCAGCACCACAAAGAGAGGGAGCGAGTGAGAGAGGAAGAGAGAGACACAGAGAGAGAGAGAGAAAAGAAAATATAAGTTGAGGAGCTAATTTTGTAAAGTAAGCTCCATGCGGACAGGCACAGTCTAAGAAACCAAGCCCCAAACTGTGTTTCTTAGGGCATCACAAGCTAAGGAAGGAGACAGCAGGAAGAAAGGCCCAGGGTTAATGTGAGTCTTACATTTTTGCAGGCATCAACTCAGGGCCTGAAAGAGTACAAACAGTTCAAGAGATAAACCTGCCCCCAAATTCTCTGACTTACACTATTGAGTTGTACAAGCCATGGCAAGTTACCTTGGCCTTTCTCAGCCTCATTTTTCTGATAAGTAAAATGGGGATTATCTTTCCCACTGAAGTTTAAACGAGTTGACGGACACACGCTGTTTGATACAGAGCCTAGCACTGTAAGTGTTCAAGAAATGTTGGGTGCTGTCATTGTCACTGGTGATGCTACGGACAAAAGCTGGCCTGTTGAGCAATCTTACCATTCCACAAACATTTACTGAGTACGTACTACCAAATAAAGATAGTACATAAGTGGTTCAACTAACTCTCAAATGAGACTGGTTGGGAGCTCAGTGGTAGAGCACTTACCATAGCATGTGCAAGGCCCCCAGTTTGATCCCCAGTACTGAAAAAAAAAAAAAAAAAAGAAAAAAGAAAGCCTTGCTCAAATGAGACAGTCTCATGTAGACTCTTTACCAGTTATATAAATCTAAGCAAATTATTTAACCTAAGTTTCTAGCTTTAGCTTCGCCCATACTTCATAGGGGTTTTCTTAGAACAGATACTTTAAAAATACAGAAGCATTAAAGCACAAGTCCAGCACAAAGTCAGTGCCCAAACAATCCCAGCTATTACCATATGAGGATAACAATGGTGATGATTTGCACTTAGGTCTATGAAAAGGCCTACGAGTACCTGGAAAGATCCCCAGTACCCAGCAATCTCTGGTCTTCCATCCAAGTGCTAAATAGGCACAAGCATGCCTAGCTTCTTAATGACAAGAGTAAGTAGATGTGACCAAGTGTGTTCAGGTGGTAGGCCCAAGACAGATGAGAGAAAAGAGGGTGAAGAAAGGAAGAAAAAGCCAAATTACTGGAGCATTTCAATGCTTGGTAGGAAGAGGTGAACTAATCTCAGGGAACTTCAAGAAGAAACAAAAACACAGAGGTTATAAATTACAAAAAGAAAAAAAAAATTCACAAAAAATCCAAATGTCTGGAAATGTGCTTGCTGGGTGGGTTAGAGAAAGGGTCCGAAATGGTTCTTGTAGATTGGACCTCCGACGGCATTTGTGGAGAGAAGAGCCGGTTCCTCAAGGAGCAGAGCCATTAACAGCCCTGATCAACAGTGGCAAACAAGATGTGGTCAGCCTTCAGCCATAAAGGCCACATCCTGCCAGCCTCCTGAAGGAACTATCCCAAAGCCACTGAGATGACTTTCCCAACAAATCTCCAACGCAAGGAGCTATGGCACTTCCACGGAGGCCACTAAGCTGAAGCAAAATGAGGCCCAGTAGGGACAGCAAACACTCCAAGGACACAATACAGTGCCAGGTGCCAAGTGAAAATCCAAGAGACAAGGGCTGGGGACAGGCTGTGCTGGAGGGTGGGTCCTGGCAGAGGTGAGATGCAGACACCGACACGGAGCCGGAGCCAGGCGGCAGACAGTAAGTGGCCTGGCAGATGCTGGTCCTGGGAATGTGGGACCGCCCCGGACACAGGGTGATGGACGGCGAGCAAAGGCCACATCAGGTCCCGAATTCACAGCCTGGATGGAGGTGAAGCAGTGCCAACACAGGCTCCCTCGTGGAATCTGCCCCAGGGGAGTTATCACGAGGGGGCATGCTGCAGGGAAGGTCAGATATTGTGACTAGCATGCCCTGTTGGTAAGAAGCAGACACTTTCTCCTGGACAGACTGAGTCAGTCTGTCTCTCGGGCCAAAAATCTAGGCTCCAAAGTGTCCTGCCCAGGCTGGCTCCCATCACCTCCTGTGAAAGTGAAAGGAGCCAACGCATCTATCTTGTCCTAGGTCACTAATCATTAGAGCTAAGCTCCCGCCCCAGAGGGCTCACCGCTGGCAACGGGGCTGGCACCTGCTCTTCCGATAATGGGCTGGGGACACTCTACTCGCCACTGGTCACAGCTCCTGGTCCAGAGACTTCTAGTGCTGCCCCAAACTCAGGGGCACAAAGTCTTCTTGGGACTCAGGGAGTAACCCAATGCGCCTCTTGGCTGGCTGCTCTTAAAATGCTGGCCCTGTCAACAGATGGAATAAATTTCCAGAGATGGAGTATGGCTGGACCACGTGAGTGAGACTCAAGAGATCGGTACCCCGTTCCTCAACAGCAGAGCTGTAGTCTGTGCCACAGGGCAGTCACAGCTGAGGGCATAGGGGTCCTGGCCAGACGCCTTCCAGGCACGGGCTGGTGCCCTTTGTGCAATGCTAGGGGACAAAGAACCTGGGCAACTGGTGACTCATGGGGCTGTGTTGACCTCTGTGTGACCACACAAGCATAGTGCCATGTGACTTAAAAATGGAATCTCTTCCTGCCCAGGGACAAACTACTGCTTTGCTTATCCGAGTCAGATCTAGATGGCAAGAATCATGAACTCAAGTGGGACGGGAATTCCCCACACAACTCTGATTTGAGCTTTCGTTTCCATCTTGCTTTATCCTCCCCATACAGAGACATGGCTGTACCTGCAGCCCCTAAGACAGAGGAGAAGGAGGAAGAGGAGGAGAGAGAAAATGGGGCCATCGTATGGCTGGGGCACAGGTCCGTGCTTGTCAGCAGCAAAATGTCAGCCTGACCTCCGGGGCCAAAGCTCTCATGTGGGGGTAGAAGAGAGACTGAGAGCCATCTAAAACAATAGTTAATAAAATCTGAGGCAAGCCGAGCGTGGTGGCGCACGCTTGTAATCCCAGCATTCAGGAGGCTGAGACCAGAGGATCTGGGTTCGAGGCCAGCCTCAGCTACCTAGTGAGACATTCCGCAACTTAGTGAGACTCGGTTTCAAAATAAAGAATAAAAAATAGGACTGGAGTATAGATCAGAGGTAGAATGCCCCTGAGTTCAATCCCCAGTACCACAAAGCAAAAAAAAAAAAAAAAAAAAAAAAAAAAAAAAAAAAAAAAAAATCTGAGGCAATATTTGCCATATATTTTCATTATGGGATTTTTTTTTTGGGGGGGGGGTTATTTTGGATTGAACACAGGGAGGTTCTACCTCCAGGCTACACTCCTAGCCCTTTTTATTTTTTTAATGTTGAAACAGGGCCTCACTAAGTAGCTGAGGCTGACCACGAACCTGCGATCCTCCTGTCTCAGCCTCCCAAGTACTGTGATTACAAGCATGTGCCACTGTGCCTGCCTTCATGGTGGGTTTCATAATGAAGATATACCCAAAGATCCACAAAATCTGTGACCATGTGAATACATCCTCAGTGCACAGTGAGCTTGGTGGGAGTGGGGGTGGGAGAGTAGCTGTTGACCAGAGTCCTTAGGGATGAGAAGAGGTCCTGTGGCAATTTTATTTGCAGAAGGATGGTGCTGGGATAATAGCCTTCTAGAAGGTTAAGCACAGTTGGGCACAGTGCCGCACGCCTATAATTCCAGTACCTGGGAAGCTGAGACAGGAGGATTGCAGGTTCGAGGTTAGCCTCAGCAAGTTAGTGAGACCTTCAGCTACTTCGAGAGACACTGTTTCAAAGTAAAAAAATAAAAGAGAGCCAGGCACATAGCTCAGAGGTAGGGACTGGCCCACCACATTATTCTCAGGTTAGGCTCAGATGTAAAACAGAGCAGCAATGCCAGCTTTACCTAAAAAGACAAAGGATAACATTTAGTAATGTCCTCCAGTCCCATGCATCTTGGGGTAAGAGGAGCACCCTGCCATTCCTCTGAAAACCCCAAGGCCTTCAGAGGCTAAAGTGAGTATTTAGAAAGTAGGCAGGTCTTACAGAAAGAAGAGACATTCATTTGTTTCAAAGAAAAATGTGTTCAGAGTCTACTGTGTACCAGGCATGGCACAAGGCACTTTGAGAAACACTAGCAGGATGCCAGGAGGTCAGCTGGCCCCTCAATTCCACCCTGGCCCCCAAACGAGACACTTGAGTTCTGCTACCACCCCCTCACTTGAGGTCCCCAGACATCACTCGCTCTGTGCCTTTTTGGGGAGGTAGAACTGAGGACAGCGAGGCAATGGAGACGCTTCAAGAGAGGCTGACACGGAAAACAGCAACAACAAACCTCTGGAACTTCTAGGAGCCCCAGGTCAGCACAGGGTTGGAGAACGGAGGAGAGGAGATGAGCCCACTTCCCAACCCACTTCCCCAGGGAGGCCCTTCACAACAGCCAGTGGAGCACAGCCCTGCTCACAAAGCCTTCCCCGACCCCACACCAACCAAGCAGAAGGATCCACGGTAAGCTTGTCAAAGAGAATCAACCACACGGAGCCTCCATCCCATCCTGCCAGGCAGAGCCTTTAGAATGCCAGGTCCTGAGCCCCCTCCACATCACTGGGCCTCCGCTTCACCACGACTAGGAATGTCAGCCTTAGGATGGGGTCCCAGGTGGGAGATCTCAGTGGGTTGCTTCAGCTCTTGGCCTAAGTTTTCTCATCTATAAAGCAGGGCTAAGAAGCTCATCCTGCCCCTTGGCAATGTTGCTGTACAGACTAAATGAGTCTGTATGAGTTGAAACACTTGGTAACTGCGCCTGGCACCCAAGGAGTATTCAGTAAGTGCAAGTTACCACTATCATTTCTATCACAGTGCCCCTTCAGGCCAGTCATCTGCTCATAGGTAAACGCTGTGGGACCCACGGAAGGGGCTCACTACATCAGCGGGGTCACCCAGCTTCCTTCTCTTACGGTCTTCACATGTGAAGCTCAAAGGAAGGAAGGTAATTCTGTTCTGTGTGTCGCCATTGACCTTACTGTCCCTGTCACCACTTACCCCTGGGCTCCCCTGGAGGACAAGAGAATAAATTGACACCCACATCCCCTGACAGTCCTTTAAATATATCACTGTGGTTGACAAACCCTGTCACCTCTCTAGGGTAAATATCCTCAAATTTTTAAGTATTCTTCAAGTCGAGTATCATGGCCCATATGTGTAATCCCAGTGCTTGGGAAGCTGAGACATGAGGATCATGGGTTTGAAGCCAGCCTCAGCAACTTAGCAAGGCCCTCAGCAAGTGAGACCCAGTCTCAAAAAAGAAAAAGAAACAGGGTTGGAGGGTGTAGTTCAGAAGCAGAATGCCCCTGGGTTCCATCCTTAGTACCACTAAATAAATATATAAACAAATACATACATAAATACACAAATGAATCATAAATAAATAAATAGATAAATTTAGGTATTCTTGAGCTAGGTGTGGTGGCTCATGCCTGTAATCCTAGTACTTGGGAGGCTCAAACTGGAGAACTGCAGCTTCAAAGCTAGCCTCAGCAACTTAGTGAGACCCTCAGATACTTAGCAAGACCCTGTTTCAAATTAAAAAATAAAAATAGGGCTGGGGATGTAGAATGCCCCTAGATTCAATCTTGAGTACCACACAATAAATAAATAAATCTTCAATAAATAAATAAGCCTTCCTCTGTCCTCCTAGTTTGAAATTTTTCCTCCTAATTGAGATCAAGAGCTAAAACAACCCTTCCAAAATGGCTTGGGTAGGACAAAGTATACCAGACTCTGATCTTTAGCAAAGTCCATCCCTGCAGACATCTCTGCCTCCTTCTTCCCACCCTAATCCAGCCCCTCCACCCCTCCAACACACACATTTCCTATTTAAAACTTGGCCCTGTGTCTTCCTTGGCAGTCTCTCCATCTTGGTCTTAGGAATCTTTCAATGAGCCTTTGTTGAATTCCTTCTATATGCAATACCCTAAGTCATTCACATATATTATCTGCATTAATCTGCTCAGTTTTCCTTATCTGGGAATCAATCCCAAAGCTCACCTGGCTCCTTCTCCAAGTGCTCACTGGACGGATCCTTTCTGCCTGGCCAAACTCTAACAAGAAGGTGGCACATTGGCACTGCTGACACTGGACACTGGACCAGAATCTAAACCCCCCCTCCCCACCTTGGTCTCTACTAGACTAAGCAATATTCCTACCTTTATTTTCCATTCTTTCCCAGGCAAGAGATATGGCTACCCTACAGCCACAAATTTGCCACAATGATTGTTCTCCCTTCTCTAAATGCCAACAACACCCATAACCCTGTTACAATTTGAGGATTGATAATATGCTGTTATATCTCATGTCCCATGGGGCCCATCTGGTGCCTCCAATCAAAATCTGAACTTTTCAAAGATAGGACCCTGGAAACTTTAGAATTATTTTTCATTCTTCCCCCAAGTTAAGTTCCTAGCAGTACTGGATCAATACTTGTTGACTGGCTGGGGAGGGCTAGATTAACATTATGACCCCAACCAACACACTGGAAATGGACTCACTTGATCTGAGTCCCTCCCTGCCCACGCTGGTCCCCTGAGGTTTCTGCTGCTCTCTCTCCTTCCTTTGATCTGGACTTACAACACATGAATTTACTCTTCCAATTCCAGCTTCCAGCAAGGGACCCCAAGAAATAGCAACAGGACCCCCCAACCTATGGTGCCACAAACACCAGCTCTCACCCCACCCTGTTGGAGGGTGGCCAACAGGGGGTACTGTGGCCCATTGTGACGCACAGAGGGAAAAGAAATCAGCCATCTCATTGCATGGCTGTCAAACCCACTGTCTACCAGCAAATCAAACACCAGAGACCCTAATCGCTTCCCATGGCTACAAATTGGAAAGAGCAAAACACTGTCCTTACCTGATACGGTAGTAGAAGTAGCAAAGGAAAGTCACTCACTGTCTCAGGAGGTGATGTGGAGATGGAGCCTTGCATGCCGTCCGCACTTCCCAAGGTGGGGTGAAGTTCTTACTGCTATTGTAAATATACACAGACCCTGAGAGAGGCACCAAACCCCTCTAACCCCTCTAACCCGAGGCTCAGGGTCCTTTGACACATAGAAAGTGGTGGTGGCAGCACAGGAGAAGGCCTGAAGTCTTTCAGAGGCAGTTCCAGGTGCTAGCTCTAGTTAATTAATGAGCTTTGACCAAGTAACTCCTGATTTTTCTAAGAGCTTCCAACACCTAAGACAATGCCAGGCACACAGTGTTTGTTGACGCTGCTACTGAATCCAGGACAGGAGGGAAAAAGAGAATCAAAATTAAATATAATATATGGTTCATAACCAAAGGCGTTCCTAAAATAGCTGCCAGAGATAACATGATTTGGGAACAGTTATAAAACAGCCTCAGTGTGAGGCAACTTCTCCTGGGCCTGGACTGCGTCTTACGGCCCCTGGTGCCACCACGGAAGGCACATCCACTTCCAGGATCCATCTGCTGGGTGAACGGGCCAATGAACTCAGGAATGGACACATAAGACAACTTCTCTGAGGCCTATTTCTAAACATCATTTTCAGAATATAACATGCCAATTAACCACTTCCTACCTCTAGTTCATCCTCAGAGTTGCATGACCTTTGTATGAGAAATGTGTCCTAACAAACTGCCCTCAACATTTAACCTCATCCCCATCCCCACCCCAACACAGGGCTCCCATCTCCCTTTTCTCTCTCACACAGAATCAAGTAACAAGTTAAAAGAATGGCAGGAACTCTTTCTGAGTAAACGCTGTTCCTTTGCCAAGATGATGAAGACAAGCTTCACTGGGGAGTGCGCTCCTCCTCTCTCTGATCCACAAGCTGCGCAGGCCCCTGCTAGAATCTGGACAGCTGACCTCGAGGACAACAGCAGAGGACGGTGGGCAGAGGCATCCTTTCTCTTCATCCTGTGGGGGCCACAGCCCTGGCCACAACTGACCCGCAGCTTTGGGAGACACGGACTAGTTGAAGTCCAATGACCTAGAGCCTTGTGCAGGGGTCTGGCCTCCTCCCAATGTTGCCCTGCGTTTCAGCTCTCAGTCCCACCATACCATATGTCCTCCTTGTCCCTCTGCTAGGACAGCCTTCAAATAAGGCTGAGTCCATAAACATGCTTTTTACCTGCTTAAATAGCAACCTCCCCATTGTCAATGCAGACTTCAGCATTCACTGGGCACTTACCCCATGCCAGGCCTGGGCGAGGGGCTTCACAACAGCACGGAGGCGGTTCAATCGACTGGGCTAGAACTGAGGTGCTTCCCAAGGACGCACATCTGGCAGTTAAACTCGAAACCCAGGCTCTTAACCACTGTGCTGTGCATGCAAATGACATCCTTCCCTCTTAGGAAACTTCCTCCCAACTCCTGTCCTTCCCTGTACTCCCCATATCACACTCAACAACCCCTTGTATGAAGAGCAAAACTAACCATGTTTTTCTTGGGGGGGGGGGGAAGGAAAGCCCAACACATACATATCTTTTTTACATGTTAATATTTTTAAAGTAAGCTTTTACCACTGACTTGCTCAAATAAGGTACTTCTAGTTTACTAAGTACTTCCCATGACAAATTGACTTATTTCATTCCTCACCGAAGCCTTGTGAAATAGGCACAAATATTCTCATTTTATTGACAAGCAAAAGAGTAAAGCTAGGAGAGTCGGCCAAGATGGCTCAGCCAAAAAAGTGAAAAAGTGAGTAGAGTTCTGTAATAAACTGAACCCAGCACTTGCAAATGCTAAATCCAGTCTCCCGGGCACCTGTGGCATGACAAAAAACACAGCGCTTGGCATGGACAGTATGGGCTTAGGGATCAGACCCCACTGGCTGTGGGACCCAGAGCAAGTCAATTAATTCCATCTTGTATTAGTTTCTTCATCCACAAGACAGTGCTACTAACAACAGTGGCATTTGGTTACTGTGAGAATTAAGTGAGACGATGTACGTACGCAAAGGAATTAGCACTAATGTCCAATACATAGTAAACATTCAATAATTGGCTGTTATTATTTATCACATACCACTGTCTGGAGCAGGGACTATAGTAACTCTTTAACTGTGTGTCTTTTATAGAACATACAAGATACAAAATTCTGCATGCCTGCAGGGAATAGTGGAACATGCCTATAATCCCAATACTTGAGGCTGAGACAGGAGCATTGCAGGTTCAAGACCGGCCTCATCAATTTATCGAGACCCTCAGCAACTTAACAAGACCCCACTTCAAAATAAAAAATAAAAAGAGCTGTGGGTATAGCCCAGAGGTAGAAATGCCCCTGGGTTCAATCCTCAGTACTATCAAAAAAAAACCCAAAAACCAAAAAAATAAAATAAACAAAAAAATAACTATGCTGTATGTACTTAACACAGGTTGACTTGGAACAATTTCCTTACATCCCAGCCACTGTGTACCTCCAACAACTGTGGCCAAGAATCACAGGACAAAGATGTGAAGAACAAGCCCAGTGCCACAGGCAGGAGACTGCGTGCTACAGAGGGTCACAATGACCAGGACTGTTTGTCTTCTGCCAGGAAGCTGGGAACAGGCTTCTAACCACAGCAGCTATGAAGACGCCTCTGACGCACAGGTTCCGGGAGCAGCAGAGAGACAGGCCAAGGTCCTGAGCTGCCATCCCAGGCAACAAAATGGCTGCCGACAAGGCAGGTGGCGGCCGAGCACACGACATCTTCCTCTACCCGGGCTGGTCCTGTCCTCTCCACATTCTGCCTCACACCCTCCTCCCCCCCGGGCTCCGGGCTCTGCTCCCGGGGCTTGGGAACATTCCTGTCCTTGGTGAGAAGAGCAAATAAAAGCACATGGCCTACTTCCAGCAGCCTCACCGTTTCTCGCTTTAAGATGAAAATAATAAAAACACACACATGCAGAGGCTGGAGAGCGAGGGGGAATTCAGCAGCGCAGGAGCCGCGGCACAAGGACTCACGCAGCACAGGGCTGTGGTAACCTGGCAACCCACGGAAGGTGTGTCAGAGCGAGCAGGACGCAAATAGACAAGTACTGGGGCTGGGAACAGTTGGGGCTGGACGGGGAAGGTCACAACGTGCTGGCCTGGTTCCTCCAGAGCTGAGCTGAGGAGGGAGGGAGGGAGAAAGGGAGGGAGAGGAGACAGGGCTGCTGCCCACGCAACTCGTGACTCCCAGCCGTGTGTCCCCAACAGCCTCCCGATGGCCACCGCTAGCTCCAGGCTCGCTCTCCTCCAATCCAGTCTAGATACTTCTATCTAGATATTTCTCTGACATTCTGAACCATCACGCTCCTTCCCTGCTCTGACGCCCTCTATGCCTCCTCAGTGCTTAACCTAAGCCTTCTTCCAGCATCTGGTCCCAATCTACCCTTCCAGCCTCAGTTTCCCCTATGCTCCCAGGAATTGTCCCTTCCACGTGCTTCTCTCTGTGTGCCTTCGCACATGTGAGCCTTCTCCCCTCATCTTGGCCTGAATCCTGAGATCATGGGCCCAGCACCCAGGCTACGGAAAGCTAAAACATCCGGTCTACAGTGAACTCATGGCCACAGTAGTGCAAAGAAGCCCATCAACGTTATGCAAATGTGGCAGGCACCAGGAATCTCAGACACAGAGCACCGTGTGGTAGCAAGATACCTGTGTGTGTCTTGGGGTGGGGGTGGGGGCACTGGGGATTGAACCCAAGGACAGTCTACCTCTGAGCTACACCCCCAGCTCTTTTTATTTTTTATTTTGAAACAGGGTCTAAGTTGCTGAGGCTGGTCTCAAACCTGCAATTCTCCTGTCTCGGCCTCCTGAGAACTAGGATTACAGGCACCACCACGTCCCTCTGCAAGATATTATTTAAGCCTTCTACAGGCTCATTTAATCCTTTCAATAGCCCTATGAGGTAAGTACAGTTGTGATCAGCCCCATTTTACAGAACGAAGAAACTGAGGCACAGCAAAGGTCAAGTACAACTTACTCAAAATCACAGCACGTGAAAAAACACCTGTGAGTCCACATTTATTTCAGCACTATTCACAATAACCAAGATAGGGACTCAGCCTAGGTGTCTGTTAATGGATAAAGAAAATGTGGTGTGTATATGCAAAGGAATATTATTCAGCCTTTAAAAAAAAAAGAAGGAAACCCTGTCATTTGCAGCAACATGGATGGAACTGGAGATCATTTGTTTAAATGAAATGAGTCAAGAACAGAAAGACAAGGACTGCATGTTCTCACTCCTAGGGTTAAGTGAAAAGGTTGATAACAGTAGAGAACACTGTTTACTAGAGCCTGGGAGGAGTGCTGGGGGAGACAGGGACGGAGAGAGGGTGGACAGCGAGTACAGGAAGGTGGGAAGAACAACTTCTAAAGCACAGTAGGATTAATTAAGGTCTACCACACTATGGTAATTTATTATATATTTTAAAATAACCAACAGAGTTCAAAGGTTCCCAACACATAGAAATGACAGAGAGATGTAAATGTCAACGACCCTGATTTCATCATTATACATTGTGTACTTGTATCAAATTACTGTACAATACCCCATGGAAGTGAATAAATACTATGTATCAACTTTAAAAATAAAAATAATTAACACTTTAAAATAACCAACAGAGTTCAGAGGTTCCTAACATACAGATCTGATGTTTGGAGAGATGTAAATGCCAATGACCCTGATTTAATCATTACACGTTGTATTCATGTATCAAATTACTGTGCCCCATAATTGTGAACATATATTATGTGTCAATTTTAAAAATAAAAATAAATAACACTAAGTGAGGGGACCTACTTTCACAAACATTGGCATGTCTCGCAAAGAGGCTGGTACCCTTGGGTCCAGCAGGATGGCCAGAGGTGGCTACTCAGGATACAGGCAAATCCAGGATGGCCACTATCGCAGCACCGTCTCTCTACTTCCCAAAGAGAACAACCTGGAAGCAGGGACTTCCCAGATAGGAGAGATGTTTGAGGTGGGAGGTGAAACATCATCTGTCACAGCGTGGGGGGATGGGAACTGCAAACTAGCAAATCTACGTCATGTCTACGATCCCCCAGGCCACTCAGAGGGGGAACTTACCCTAGGTTTCTTGGGATCTTCAACTCCAACATCCTATCTCTGGCATAGGCTGAGGAGGGGGTATCAGAGTATTGTGCCTGGCCCCTTCTTTCTGTCTCTGCATAGTTGAGAGATTCACGCACTGCTGCCAGCTAGGCTGCCCTCACCACACCACAGCTGACAGGAGTGGGGGTGCTGGCACTAGCCCACAGCACAGGAGGGCATGGGGGCACTGTGGTCCTCAGCCTGGGCCCCGTCCACCGGGGACGTAGAGGTATGCAGCCTCAGGTTGGGCACAGCAATATGCCTGGGAGGAGCTTGTGCCCCTCTGTCCAAACCCGGCAGCCACTGACTCACAGAAGCCCTGCGCCCCACACATGCCACTGGGCAGCCTCTGTCCTGCTGCAGCCCCCCTCCCTTACAGTTCTGCCTCTGACCAGTTGCTCCTCTTTTTCCAGAAATGCTGTGGAGCTCTTCCTAAAAACTGGCTAGAAAAAAGGTCCAAGAGGACAGAAACTTCTGTTTTATAAACTGCTGATTTCCTAGCCAGCACCTAGAATAATACCCAGCATATAATTATCTGTGGGATGTACACATTATCACCTCAACCTTACAGATAAGAAAGCTAAGGGTATGCCCCAGGGATATAAAGCTACTGTATGGCAGAACTAAGATTCAAATTCAGGACTTTCCAGATAAAAAAAAAAAAAAAACTATACAATTACTTAACAGTACCATTTGCTGAGTACTTGACATAGGCAAGATGCTCAGGAGGACAAGGAAGGTAATCCCTGTGATAAAAAGCCTTTACTGGGGACCCATTATGTACTAGATGCTGGAGGATATAAACACAATCCTTTTTCAAAAGCCTTGTATGTGCAATTTTTGCACGTGTGCACACACACATACATACATTTAGATACGTATGTGTAAATGCATATACAAACATAACTGATACATATAAAAGTCATGTATGCAAATATCCTATAAATTCTCTTAAGCCCACCACTAGGCAGTAAGGGGGAATTAAAAGACTGAAACACTAAAATGTTTCTGGAAGAGACAGAAATCATTAGACACAAGGAGCCTCCACGAAGGAGGCAGAAGCTGAGGGAGGCTCTGAAGAACTTAAAGTCCTCAATAAGAAGGAAAGGAGCAAGGGCAGCCCTGGGTGAGAATCACGGGGAAAGGCATGGAACAGAACCGGCAGGCTTCGTAGAACTCTACTGCCCTCCTGCAGGTTGGTTTCTTTTTTCTTTTTCTTTTCTTGAAAATTTATATCTATATTTAACTGTTACTCACTTTATACCTATTAGTAATATTTTGTTTGAAGGAAATGTTCCACTGCAATTTAAAAAAAAAAAAAAAAAAGACATCCTTTTTGTGTATGTGTAGTCCTGGGGATTGAACGCAGGAGTATGCTACCTCTGAGCTATAACCTCAGCCCTTTTTATTTCTGTTTTGTTTTTTGTTTTTGCAGAACCGGAGATTGAACCCGGGGGGATTCTACCTTCAAGCTACACCCCAGTCCTATTTTTTATTCTTTATTTTGAAACAGGGTCTCACTAAGTAGCTGAGGCTGGCTGTGAACCTGCAATCCTCCTGTCTCAATCTTCCAAGTACTGGAATTACAAGCATGCATCACCATGCCCAGCTTTATTTTTGTTTTAAAACAAGGTCTTCCTAGGTTGCTCAGAGTCTTGCTAATTGCTGAGGCTGGTCTCAAACATGAGATCTTCCTGTCTCAGCCTTTCAAGTACTGAGATTATAGGTGTACACCACCATGCCCATCTTAAAAAAAAAAAATCTCCTGGAAATCATTGCTCAAATTCAATCTCTTCCTACAGATGAGAAACTGGAATGGGGTCCAGATCTAGCTTGTGGCAGGGGATAGAACTGAGGATGGAACCCAGGCCTCCAGGAATCATCGGGTCACTGTTAAATCTCAGATATAAGGGAGACAGAGAGGATGAGCAGCTACAGAGACCGAGTACCACAGTGGGCCAGGCGAGAGTATCATCACCTGTGAAGTCAGGGGTCCTCAATGTCCCTCTCAGCAACACACACCTCTGACCAGGACATAACCCAGGACACCAGCCTCTGCAGCTGAGGGCTCGCCCAGAGGCTGCCGGGCTTTTTCTGCTGGAAGTCATGAGTTGTTTGTTGGTTTTCTTGCTTGGCTTGTTTTGATATGAGGTAGAGGTTAATCCTCCTGGCACACAACAGGGCAGCAGTCCCCTCCCTGAAGCAGTGGGGGCAGCTGGCTCCAACAGGAGAAACCGGATCTAGGAGTCCGACTGGTCAGCAGCTGACCTCTCTGCTCTGGCCTCTGGAGGCTCCTGTGCATCCTGCTGGGGCCATGTCCCCTTCCCAGTGCAGACGCTGGAGCCAAGATGGGTTCAATTCTGTCTCTGTCTATGATCAGCTGAGTGACCTCAGGAAAGATACTACACCTCTCTGAGACGGTTTCTTCATCTGTCAAATATAATCATCATTCCATTTGCTGTGAGGTTTAAGTGAGTTAATGCATAGGAAAACCTCAGGACAGCGCCGAGAACACAGTGAATACTTGATAGCTCCCACCACCATTGCAATTTTATTGTTCGTACATGAGGCTCTCTGGAACATGGACTCTTAGGGGCTAAGCCAGGAGACCTGGATGCACAGGTCATCTGCTCTGGGCTAGGGAAAACAGCGGTGCCTCAGATGGTACAGACACAAGCCTGCAGAGACCCAAAGCCTCCTGCAGAGCCCTGGCTGCCCTTTTGGTGCCTCAGAGCTGCAGGCAGATAGGGTGATGCCACAGGCTGCCCAGCTGTAGCAGTAATACCCTGCTGCCCAGAAGATGCTATCTCAGCCTCTCCAGCCTTATGCTCTCTACCTTGGCTCCTGCACTAGTAAGTGGCCTCTGATGGATCCTCTGGACATAGCATTCGCATTCCACATGCTCAGATCCTTCATTTACATCCTGGGGGAATATTCTAGGCATCTTCCTTGGGATAAGTAACTTTTGGGTATCCAGGATTTGGTAGAGTTCGTTGAATTTTATCTTTAAAAGTCCTTTCTGAGCTAGGTGTGGCGGCACATGCATGTAAAACCAGTACTTGGGAGGCTGAGACAGGAGGATCGAAGGTTCTTGGCCAGCCTCAGCTAATACTTAGTGAAGACCTCTACAACTTAGTGAGACCCTGTTTCAAAATAAAGAATAAAAAATAAGGCTGGGGGTGTAGCTTGGAGGTAGAATGCCCCTGGGTTCAATCCCTAGTACCACACACACACAAAAGGAGATATATGTGAATGTGGACTTTTGCCTGGCCTAGGGCAGAGTATTTGGAGCTCAGCATTAGCATAGAAGCTGCAGAGAGTGAGACAGGAGCAGACGAGGCTTCCCCTTTCTCAGCCTTCAGCACAGTACCTCCCTAGGCTCTGCAGAAAGAGACATCTTTAAGACTCATGTAAGTGTAGGTACAGCCCAGGCTCACCTCATACTTCTTAATCTCCACCTTTCTGCCCATATTCTAGCACCCAGCACCAAGCCTGGCTCTCAGCTGGAGTTCAATAAATACTGATACACTGATTTCTCCAGCATGCAACTCCAGAAATAGCCACACTCATATTTGAGCCAGGTGTGTCTGCTACATGCGACAAAATCCTGACACGTACTGGTGATGTCCATGTCAGACTCTCTTAGTATGCACACAGGACAATCGGTTGTCCTGGGGATTCTTTGGTGTCCAGTAATGCTAAATACAGCTGCTGAGTTATGATCAGATGGAGTGTTTAGATGTAGATCACACAAGCTCCCCAACTGCCATCTCTTGATCAACTTTAAAGGGGAGGAAATAATAGAAGAGCCAACCCTATGTCCCACTTACCCCACACATCCTCTGCCTCACTGTTCTGGCTTCCTCATTGGCCCCTGTAACTCCCATTCTTTCCACCAAGCTCTTTTTCTCTCTGCTTCCCCTATGTGAGGTGTCCTTCTCCCCTCCCTACAGTGCAGGGGTCCAACCATGTTTCAAGTCCATACTTAAGTTCATCATTTCCTTGAAGCCTCAGAATGAACTGTGCTAATGAATCTGTTCTCTACTGCTACACTGCCTAGTGCTCGTGCCTCACTACTGCCCAGCATTTAACAGTCTGGCTGTTTCAGGAGTGTTTCCCTTGACCTTGCGTTATGGCCTAGACCACCACCACTCTACAGAAATTTCTTCTTGAGGTCAACAATGATGTCAGACAGAGCGAGCTCATTGCTTGTCAATTCCAGGGCTCCTTCTCAGACCTCATCCTTTCTTGACTTAGATGCCGTGTATCACCCCTTCTCAAAACCCCTTTCTTCTTTTGAGTACATAGTACTATCTGGAGACTACCCTTCCTGCATCTGGCATGACTCTACTCCCACCTATAACCCCAGACCCCTTATTCTAACTGCTCTGCCTTGTCCCTGGAAGTACCTTCATACCACTGGCTTCATCCTTCACTTCTGAATGGGATTCCCAACCTTTAGACACAAGTCATATTGGAATTGCTGCTGGGCAGTCCACTTGGGTATCATACTATCGCCTCATGTCAACAAAACTAAAATTCATTCAAAAATTATTATTATTTGTTGAGCTCCTACTGAAGCCAGTATCTATTCTAGTTATTGGTGAGCAAACCATATACAAGCTCTTGCCCTAAGTGTCCACAGATGAATGAATGGATAAGCAAAATGTGGTACATCTGCTGGGCCTGGTGGTGCATGCTTGAAATCCCAGTATTTGGGAGGCTGAGACTGGAGAATCTGGCTTCATAGCCAGCCTCAGCTAATTAGTGAGGCTCTCCACAACTTAGTGAGACCCTGTTTCAAAATAAAGAATAAAAAATAGTACTAGAGGTGTAGCTCAGAGGTAGAATGCCCCTGGGTTCAACCCCCAGTACCGCAAAAAAAAAAAAAAAAAAAAAGTGGTACATCCATTCAGCCTTAAAAGGGAAGGAAATTCTGACACATGCCATATCATGAATGAGCCCTGATGACATTACGTTACGTGAAATATGCCAGACACAAAAAGATTACTATTTGATTCCACTTATATGAGGTCCCTGGAATCTGTCAAATCCATAAAGAGAGTACAATGGTGTTTGCCAGCTTGGGAGGGGAGTCATTGTTTAATGAGATGGATAATAGTGATGGTACCAGAACAATGTAAAAGTGCTTAATACTACTAGACTGTACATTTAAAAATGGTTAAGATGGCAAATCTTATGTCAATGTGCGTTTTATCATAATAAATAGAATTCTGAAAGTCCTTGCCAGCTGCACACTTTTCTGTATGCTATGCTTCAATAAAAATAAAAGACTTTGTTCTCATGGAACTTATACTCTAGAATCAAGATCGCAGGCCTCATCTAAACAGCTTTCTTCTCCAAATTTCCACCATGCAACTGTCACTCTCTGGGCCTGTGCCATCGTCACTGGACCTCCCCTCCTCCCCTATATCTGAATTCTCTCCATCCTTCCTCGTCAAGGCTTGCACCCCCTCCTTCCTCCTTCCCAGTACCACACTTCCCACTGGCTCTTAGTTTTTGTTTGTTTGTTTTGTTTTTGCGGTACTGGGGATTGAACCCGGGGGCATTCTACCTTCTAGCTCCACCCCTAGCTCTATTTTTTATTCTTTATATTGAAACAGGGTCTCTAAGGTTGTGGAGGGCCTCAACTAAGTAGCTGAGGCTGGCTGCAAACCCAGATCCTCCTGTCTCAGCCTCCCAAGTACTGGGATTACAAGCGTGAGCCACCATGCCCTGCTGGCTCTTAGTTTTTAATAGAAAACATTAGGAATTACTCTGCAGTGTCTGGTCCCAGTGCTGGCTCTACAACTTCTGAATAACTTCTCATTTAAGCTTTAGTTTCCTCACCTGTCAAATGAAGAGTCTGGCAAGACAATTGGGAAGGCTCCTTCTGCCTCCGGTATGGGGCGAGTCTCCAGCCTGAGGTCTGGTGGATTCCTCCCAGGCACCCTGAGCAGCCTGAGAAGAAAGACCTCATTCAGGAGGGGAGCCCAACCCAGGCAAGTGACTGAACTTTCACTGCTTGCAACCTTGTGACTTTGGATTACCTGACCTTGAATTCTGCCAGCTCTGCAGTCCTGCTGAGACCTCTTCTGACCTGACTACTCCTAACTGGGACAGCCTCACCTGCTGAGACTGGACCCTGTCACCCTGTTCTGCTACCATAAACCAGGTGGCCTTGTGGCTGTACAACCAGGATGCTGCTACCTGGGACTCGGAATTCTCCCTGGGCCTTCATCATGGCCCCTACTGTTGTGCCTGCTTTGGCCTTAGTCCCTTGTGTCCTCTGAGTTTCCCCCATCTGCTAAACAGGGTCCACAATCTATGATTACTTATGAATCACTTATTACTGGCCAGGCACCATAATAAAACAGCAGTTTTTGGAAATGCAACTTTCTGTGCAGTGCAACAGTTAAGAGTGTGGGCTCCTGGAACTACAATCTCAGCTGTGTGACCCTGGACAACTGCAAATTTTTCTGAGCCTGTTTCCTCACTTGAAAATGGGGGTAATGACAGCACTTAACTGATAAGTTCATCTGAGATTGAATACATGAGCTAGCCCATGTAAAATATCTGGGACATGGTATGGTACATAGTCAACACTTGAGTATCACCTTGTATATGTGTGTGTGTGTGTGTGTGTGTGTGTGGTACTGGGGATTGAACCCAGGGGCATTCTACCCGAGCTACACCCTCAGCCCTATATTTTCCTTCCTTCCTTCCCTCCTTTCCTTCCTTCCTTCCATTTTGTGGTACTGGGGATTGAACCCAGAGACATTCTACCTCCAAGCTACACCCCAGCCCTATTTTTTTATTCTTTATTTTGAAACAGAGTCTCACTAAGTTGCAGAGCCCCTCACTAAGTAGCTGAGGCTGGCCACAAAACTTCGATCCTCCTGTCTCAGCCTCCCAAGTACTGGGATTATAAACATGTGCCACCATGCCTGGCTTATTCTTTATTTTGAAATAGGATCTCACTAACCTGCAGAGGGCCTCACTAAGTAGCTGAGGCTGGCTGACTGCAAACCTGCAATCTTCCTGTCTCAGCCTTCCAAGTGCTGGGATTTGTGTGCCACCATGCTCGGCAACATTTTCTTATTTTTAATGGGATCCCAAAGGTGCCAACACTTAAGACATCAGTAGCTTCTAGAGACCCTGCCCCACCCTTCATAATCAATATTCCAAGAATTTCTTTGTAAATTATATGGATAAATGTAGTCCCAACTTCAACATAGTTAACAACAGATAAAATATACTTGTGCAAAGTATTACATGCAATCCCAATGCTTTCACATGGGCTAACCTAAAGATACAGATACCAAAAGCTATTGAGAAAGTATTTGCAATACATATATTGAGCAATAAATATATAAAGAACTTCCTACAGAACAATTAAGAAAAGACAAACCCAATAGAAAAATGAGCAAGAGATGTAAATCCAAACTGCCAAAGAGGATATACCCAAATGGCCAATGTCACTAAAATGCATTTAGACCACAGTATAATGTTAGCACATACCTACCAGAATGAGTGCAATGAAAAAAGGAAGGACTTGGAACAACCAGAACTTTCCTCCTTTGCTAGTGGGAATGTAACTGACACAACTGACTCAGCAATGTTAAAACTATGATCCAGCAACTCCACTCCTAAGTGCATATCCAACACAAATGTGTGTGTGTGTGTGTACACTTATATGTGTATGTATATACACACATATACACAAACACATGTGTTTATATTAAGATGTTTGGTATTTTGGTCTATGACAGACCACATAATAGCACAGTGATTGATCCCCTAAAATTCTATCATCTAGCAATACTGTGGCCATCGTAGTTTTTATAGTACACTGTACAATTTCAGCACAGTGAAATCACTGAACAATGCATTTCTCAGAATATGTCCCACTGCTAGGCAATATCTGACTACATATGCACACATACATCTATTTATTATCCTATATATATATATATATATATATATATACATATATATATACACACATATACATATATTCGTTGACCACAAGACATGTAAAAGCATTTTCACAGAAGCACTGTTTATAATGGTCAAAATCTGTGAAGAGCCTAAACATTCATTAATAGTATAAGGGATAATAAAGGGTGGCCTATTAATAATATGGAATACTACGTTGCCAGGAGAATAGAAAACTTTCTCGGCATACAACATGGTTAATGTCGCAAACAAAATGAATGAAAGAAGCCAGACTGCAAAGAAGGCAATGCTAATCTGTGATACTAGCAATCAAAACAGTGGCCACCACTGGAAGGGTGGTTAAAAACTGCCAAGTGTCTTCTGGGGGTGGTAGTGGTAATGTTCTGTGTTTCTATTCTTGATCTGGGTGTTGGTTATAGGCTGTGCACACCTTGTACTGAATGCAATGTATTCATTTTTTGTAAGTATGTTATATGTCAATGAAAATATTTAATAAGACTAAGAAAGATAAAAATAGTTTTAAAACTAATAAAAAATAGACTTTTGTCCACATGGGTTAAAACCCCACCACCAATAGATTTTAGTGCCTTCTACCCTGTTGACAAAACCTGAAAGACACAAAGACATTTCTGAGCTCTTTCCTATTACTTTTTTTTTTTTTTTCCTTTTGTGGTACTGGGGATTGAACTCATGGGCATTCTACCTCCGAGCTACATCCCCATTTTTTTTTTTTTTTTTTTTTTTGCGGTACTGGGGATTGAACTCAGGGGCATTCTACCTCCAAACTAAACCCCCAGTCCTATTTTTTATTCTTTATTTTGAAACCAAGTCTCACTAAGTTGCGGAGTGCCTCACTAGGTAGCTGAGGCTGGCCGCGAACCCGGATCCTCCAGTCTCAGCCTCCAGAATGCTGGGATTACAAGCGTGTGCCACCACGCCCGGCCCCAGCCCTATTTTTTATTCTTTATTTTGAAACAGGGTCTCACTAAGTTGCAGAGAGCCTCACTAGGTAGCTGAGGCTGACCTTGAACCTGGACCCTCCACGGTCTCAGCCTCCCAAATGCTGGGATTACAAGTGTGTGCCACCACGCCCGGCTTCCTATTACACTTTAATAAATGGCAGAGACATTACTCTGTGAAACCTCAGTGCTATATAAAGAAATACATGTTTTCAAAACTCCAAAATTAATTTGTCAAGTTTTATGTTCTGCGAGACTGAGTCTGAAAATGTATTCAGGGTTTTTACGAATGCATGCTAAAATATGGAGTAATTTTTATCAGGAACAAGATTTTTAATGAGATAGAAATGGGAACCAGGGGCCAAGGGAGTTAAGGCCAGGAAGACTGAGGAGATGAGGAGACCACAAAGCTGCAAATGAGCCCTGCAGGGCATACATTTCCAGGGGCTGCAGAGCACCAACGGAGCTCAGGGCCTGGAGACTGGAAGTCCAAGCAGAAGCCAGACACTTAATGACAAACTCAGGATCTGGAACCAAGACAGTAAGCTGTGAGGAGACTCGGGAACAGAGGCAAAAGAATCCAGAACGCTGATAGATGAGCATAAGCCACCAAGAGCCTGGGAGCAGTGACCTGCACTTCCTGAGCCAGACAGGAAACAGCGGCAGGGTGTGGGCAGCCTGGGGTAGCAAGGAAGTGACTTCAGCTCATTATGGAACAAGAGGATGTGACCTTGGGTGTGCTCTGACCTGCGGCACAGATGAGCAAGCCAGGTTTACCCAAGGGGTTCTTTCTTGATTGGGTGGGAGTTTCTAAATATATGCATGCTCCTCTGCTTGATCCATTCAAATATTCAGCAGCCCTGAACAGGACTTCCGAGGCTTTTGATTCAGCTGCCCTAGTTGCTAAGACAGCACTAATCTAGAACATGGCTCGGGAGCCCATGAGCGTCATCTCCGTCACTTGCGTGAGAAGGGGAATGGTGAAGCTGACGTGTAAGAACCTCAAACATTTGCTATCTAGGAATCCACTCCCGAGTGATTTCCACTAACAAGGCAGGGGGAGCATCCCAACATGATTTGCAAATGTTACTTACTCTCCCAATCTGAAGTGCCCTCTTAACCCTTTAACTTGGACTTGTCCAAAACAATGTATTCACCTCCCCCAAACACAGTGAGTATACAGGGCACACAGAACACCACCAAGTGGGAAACTGGCAGCAAGGATGTCAACATTGCTCACTCACTGCAAGAAGACAAGAGCGCACCTCCCAGGTCACCTGGCCCTACTTACCTGGGCTTCTGTCCTGCTGAGTGAGCTCCTCCCCGACTGCTCCCACCAACTTCTTTTCCCTGTTGTAAAGTGCCACTCTCACCTGCGTGCTGACATTACAAAGAGTCCAGCTAGTGAGGTCACAGGCAAAGAACCCGGAAAGCTATCCTGAAATTTAAACTTACAGCACATTCTAGAATCCATACCCAGCTCCCCTCCCTTCCCCTAGTGGGCAAGAAGGTCTGCACCTTGGGAGACTTCACTGTTCTGGTCTGAAAGCAGCCTTGCAAACCGCAGGACGGTGCTGGCAGATGAGAGCTGGCCTGGCTGCTAAGATATCTGGCAACGGACTATGGGCTGGGTCTTTTATCTGGGAAGCAATATCATGTTCTCCAGGGCAAGGAGTATGTGTTTCCGGCATTTAAGAGAACTTCAGCAAGCAGAACTCAGTTCTGCAAAGGCACACCAAACACTTCAGCTACAGAGAGAGAAGGAAAACAGCTCCAGGCTAGACTCCCATCATTCCCACATGATGCCTGCCTGAAATGTCTTCGCTGTTGCCCTTAAAGTTCGTCTTAAAAGTATCAGCACCCAAATATGTCAACATCATAAGCTTGTTACAGGCACCAGGGACGCAGCTGCACAGAGCCAACCTATATGACTGGCCTGGAGGACACATGTGTGCTTAAAGGGTAGAAGTCTATGGGAAATCATATAGGAGCTGTAATCAAATGCCTGGAAACAACTCCTTGAAATCAGACACTGAGATGTTTCACTAGCAAGGCTCCATGTGCTGAGGAAGAGGGAGATGAGACGAAAGGAGAAGGCCATGGCTCAATATCTAACTCCTGGCCTCAAGTCATTTCTACCAGAAGCAGGGCTGGATGAAATGAAGTCAGGACGGTTTCTAGAAAACTGTCCCTGCATAGCACAGGTGCTCAACCTCAGCAAGGTCAGTTTTTTGTTCTGGATAATTATTTGTTGTGGGGAGGGTTGTACTGTACGATATTCAGCAGTATATCTTGTCTTTACCACTAGATATCCATAACACCCCTCCTGATCTCCAGTTGTGGCAACAAAAAATGTCTCCGGATATTGATATTACCAAATATCTCCTGGGAGACAGGGTAGGGAGCAAGGGGGGGCTAAAGTGGCCCTGCTAAGAACCACTGCCTTAAACAAACCAATCGTGCCACACGAACACAATCCCAGCCCTGGCTGAAGAGTGTACTCATCCACTCTGGGAAGGGTTGAGAACACTTAGCTTGGTCATTATCTCCTAGGACACTGAGGAGACAGAAGTTCCCCCGGGGCAAGGGACTATCATGGATCTGAGGAGTGGGAGGAGGAAGAGAAGGTGTCCACCACCCGCAGATCCCCATTCACTACTCCCACAGACCCCCCTCCTCCCAGATACAGTCCCCATCAGAGCAGAAGACTAGGCTGACCAGAGAGAAACCCCCGGCTCCCCAGGAGTCTCAGGACCACTCTGCCCCATCATACTTTATTTCCAGGGATGGGCGTACAAACACCATCTACCTAGCAAAGTTTTTGGGAAGAGAGAAAGTACAACTCGGTCCCTCAAAACCTTCTTCAACTAACCATCCCAGTTCTTCCCTCTCCCTGGCTCACCCACCCAACTAATAGGTGTCCTGGATGGCAGATACCCTTAAGAAAATCTACCAAAGCCCAGGCCTAGCCCTCCAGGACCTGGGGAATAAAAATGGCAACACCAGCCAAGAGGCAGGAAAGAATCTGCAGCCCAAGGCGAAGGTACCAACTGGGAATCCAAGACATCTGAGGGAGGGACAGACCGAAGACCAAAACCCAAGGGGCGGAGTCAAGTCTACACAAGCTTCCCTGCTTTGGAAACTGAAAGATCCTGTGTAACCTCGGACTTGCAGAGACAACACTGACTGCGTTGCCGACTATAAATCTAGTCCATGCGGGGCTGGGTTTGGCTCCCTCCAGGCCGGCCCCCCACCAGCTACAGTTTTGCTAAATTTAGTGCTGTTTCCCAGCCACCCAAACGACTCTGCGCTTCGTGTCCATTTCAGGTTCAGCCGGGGACAGGCGGAGAGGAACGGGACTTGTCGAGAAGAGATCTGCCCTCGTGTGACCCTCTCCCTTCCCTGCTGAAGTCAGGGGCCCAGGGGAGTGGAAGACATGAGAAAGCACAGTTGGAGGTCTCCTGGGCTCTGAGAGCAAGCTCTGCCCTCCGGGGGGCACCCGGAGGAAAAGGGGCCACTGATCCCAGGAAGAACATTCTTCCCTGCTCCCACCCAGGTTTCACTAGGAGTCACTGAAGCTGACAGGTGGGAGGGGTCCTGCTCCCTCCAATACCAAAATGGCAGAGCGGGTAGACAGAGGGACCCTCAGGATAGGACTGGAGGAAGTCCCCCCTTGCAGACTGACTTGGGAGACAGAAATGTATTCAAAGGCCCTAAAACATAGAGGTTAAGATAGTAGTTCCTAAGCTGGGTGGGCAGGGTGTCACAGGCCTGTAATCCCAGTTCTTGGAGGATTGAAAGTTCAAGCAAGGCCCTCGGAAACTTGGTGAGACCCTATTTTAAAAAAAAAAAAAAGTTAGGGGTATAGCTCAGAGGTAGAACACTTCTGGGTTCAATTCCCAGTACCAAAAATAAAAAGATAGTGGTACCTAAACCTGGCCATATACTGGAATCACCTAAGAAGCTTCCAGATGTCTGCATGTCTACATCCCAAAGACTATAATATAACTGGCCTGGGCTATATTTGTTTTTGGTTTTTGGTTTTGGGTTTTTTTTTTTTGCAGTACTGGGGCTTGAACCCAGGGGCATTCTACCGCCAAGCTACACCCCTAGCCCCACTTTTTATTCTTGATTTTGAAACAGGATCTCACTAAGTTGTGGAGGGCCTCACTAAGTAGCTGAGTCTAGCCATGAACCCGGATCCTCCTGTCTCAGCCTCTCAAGCGCTGGGATTACAAGAGCACGCCACCACACCCAGCTGGTTACATACATTTTAAAAGATCCCCTGGTCATTCTAATGAGCATTCAAGTTTGTGAACCAGTGCAGTGGGTTAAGAGCCTGGGCTTCTGCGCTCACGGAGTTCTGCCTTCAGGATGTCCTGTGTGGAATCCAGACCCAACTGCTAACCAACTGCTACGTCACCATGGACAGGTGATTTAACCTTTGTAACCTCATTTCACCAACTATATAGTGTACCCGATAATACAGAAGAGCCGTGTCAGAGGGTCACCGTAAAGACATAATGAAACATCCACATAGAGTACATCAAACAGTGGTACACAGTACACACTCAAGAAAAACTAGGAGTCGTTGAGTCCTAACCATAGAGAGGAGAAGGAGAGAGAAGGAACCCAAGAGCTGGATCTATGCCATCCAAGGAGTAAGGGTCTGGGACTGGATGGACTGTTTCAGGAAGGAGGAGGAGAAGAGGCTCCAAAGCCATCTAAACTTGGGAGGAGCCCATTCTCCCTGCCTCTGCCCCGCCCCCCCCCCACACCCTCCAAGTCCTCCCCTTGCCCTATCTTTCTAAATCCTACCATTCAGGGCCCACCTCTGACCACCCAGAGCTCTCTCCCTTATCAAGTCTCTCTTTTTTTTTTTGCGGTACTGGGGATTGAACTCAGGGGCATTCTACCTCCGAGCTACACCTCCAGCCCTATTTTTTATTCTTTATTTTGAAACCAAGTCTCACTAAGTTGCGGAGTGCCTCACTAGGTAGCTGAGGCTGGCTGCGAACCCGGATCCTCTGGTCTCAGCCTCCCGAATGCTGGGATTACAAGCGTGCGCCACCACGCCCAGCTTCTTATCTTAACGGTACTTCCCCCCACACTTAATATGTTGGAACTTTGTAATCTGCTACCCCGAACAGCTACCAGCCAAATAAGTATCTGCCTATGGATGAATGGATATCCTGACATGTGCTCATCCTGCACTTCAAATAGACAAGGGGCACCAGGAGGGAGGGCCCACCTCTCTCGCTTCCGTGAACTCCCGACAGCATGCAGCACTGTGCTGGACACCCACTGAATTACCATTCGCAGAATGAAGATACATGTTGAGCCTGCAGAGCTGACAGAACATCAGCAAGGATCCAGGCTCAGTGCCCAGAAGCGGCAGGGCCAGCATCCAAAGTCCATGGCACTGTGGGCTCCCGACTGCATCATGACAGGGACACACCATCACCCCATCCCCTCACAAGATGCTACTCAAAGCCACCAAACTCCCATGATTCCCGAAACCCAGTAACAGGCAAAGCCCAGCCCTGCCCACAAGGGAGTCAGAGCAGCTGGCCACCCAACAAGCTGTAAGCCTCTTACAGATTAAAGGTCCTAATTTAAACCTCTATTTGAGGTACGACAAGTGGGTCAGCACTCCGCAGGCCGATCGGTGCGTCTGGAAGGAGAAGCAACTATGATCCCAGGAAGGCTCCTTTCCTTTGGGGGACAGAGCCAGAGCATCACAATCTAATCACCGAGGGGGACACCAGCTTGTGATTCTCCAGGAATCTCACTCTAGACAGTCCCAACTCTAACCCATGGACCGCAAAAACAAACAGGTCAAAATAAGTCAGCATGGCCTTCCTCTTTCTGCCCTGGCCTTGGTATATGGGGAAGGTTTGTTGCTAAAAAAAAATATATATATATATATATATATATATAAAGCAAGGAAAAAGTTAATAAAACCAGGAACAGAGGGAAGGGGCTGGATAGGCTGCATTTTAGGGAATCACTCCTGTAATGAGAGGAGAGAGAGAGGACTTTTGCTCCTAACCCCTGGCTGAAGGTTTCCTGGCTCTTCTCCCTAGGTCCTTTGCAGCAGGAAACACCAATCATGAGACAGCAGCCACAAAGAAGCCTAGGATCATGCTGTGAGAGCCTGATTCTGGCTGCTCAAAAAAAAAAAAAACTCTTACCACATCTGTCTCCATAGAAACAGCCTCTGGGGAAGCGACCAGAACTCACCATTTACACTAAGAGCAAAGAAATCCTTCCAGGACAACATTTCTGAAACGTTTTGGACCCTGACCCATCCTAAGAAATAAATTTTACATGGCAACCTTACACACACATACCTGTGCATCTGCGTATATTTATATCATAACTGAAATGAAAGGCCGTAAAGTAACGCATATCTTTACTACACGATGCAATAGAATATTCTCAATTACATGTCTACATTTTTTTTTAATGCTAGGCTCCTACCATACAGATTTCACCGTTGCTTTGATTGTCGAGTCCTTCCTCTGCAACAGTAATCCCAGGACTCCTCAAGTCTGCCCCCTGCTTGTCTCAGGACTCAGGACTCAGGACACAGGACACAGGACTCAGGACACAGCTCCCTCCCAGGAGCTCTCCACGGCCAGCCCCCGCTCCTCGCCCCCATGCTGCCTTCTGGTGCTGGCTCGTCTGCTCACTAAGAACAATGGGGTGCAGGACTGATTCTCAACCAAAATGGCCCACAGGGACCAAGGGCCACCCCACTGCCCCCCCAACTCACCCATGAAACATAAAGGCAAAAAGGCCAACCCTGTGCCATCCACCCTGTCATTTGTTTGTTTCTAACAGCCTATCTGTACATCAGACACACTACAAAACCCTGGAGGCCAAGAATCTTTTTAACTGATGGTACAGAGACATTTTTTATAAGATTTTTTTTTTCTTTTTTGACAACGGGAACAAAAACAATCCAATTTTAAACTATCATTGGCCTAGTCTTTCTGCCTTTCCAAGATGCCTAAGAAATCTTACCACCTCTTCCTCCGGAGAGCCCACCCTGATGGATCAGGACAGCTAAGGAATTCTGCAAATCCCAAACCACAGTAACATGAAACCCTAATCACTCCTTTCCATACTGGCTGTTCCCAGAAATGCAGCACACTGCCTCTTTCTATCTGTAATTATTGCCTGGCTGGGAATGTCAGTCGGAAACCAGGCCTAGAAAACAGCCTAAGCATTCAATATTCTGAATTAGTAAGTTCTAATTAGAAGGTTAATTTTTAAAGAACTTTCCCCCCAGGTACATTATTTTGTCCCCTGCTAAGGGGAGCTAGCACTGGCTCACTCCATCCATTCTGTGTGCAGACTCCCCACTCCCCCTGCTCCTCCCTCCCAGGCTAATTGGGGCCACCATTGTGGTGCTGCTTATCAGTGCCCTCCAAGCCCTGAGCACTTCCAGAGCACCCTTGGTCAATTCCCAAAGACACCAAGAGGGAGGGAAAAAAGTGTCTCATTGTTATCTGGGGAGCTCACCCAGCCTACAGGAGAATTTTATAACCTGGGTCCTGTGAGCCCTCTGAAGGTATATACCAAATCGTGTGCTGTTATGTTTTTCCTCCTGAAAAGAAAAACTACGCTTTCCATGTAATTCCTAATGAGAACTGGCACAGAAAGAGGTTAAGAACTACTGAAACCAAATTCTTAAGAGAGCTGGTCACCGCCCTCCCACAGCCTCTTCTAAAGCAGAGCCTCAGCTCTGCCACCCATGCCCTGAGCACACGGGGCACCTTGTCCCAACAAGTCATTTCCTTCTTCCTCTGTGGCCCTGCCATTGCACTTGCAGAAGAAACCCCACCCATCCTCGAGCACCAGCTTATTAACAAACACATCTCTACTGAGCACCTGACTGGGGCAAAGCACCCGCTGGGCTCTGAGGATACAGCCACAAACAAGATGGAGGAGATCTTCCTCGTGCTCCAAGAGACAGGCCCCATTCCCACCACCAATACCCTCCTTTGTGGCTAACATCATGTTTTCTCGCACTTCACTTGTGTCCCTTTCCTAAAATAAAGAGCTTAAACTTTTATTTTAGGTGAAAGTGTCTGTCTCCCTCACTTCCTTCCTCTCCTATCCATCTAAAAAGAGGATGGCAAACAGGATGTCCTGTGCAAATGTGCATCAATGGACAGATGCTGATGGGTCACCAGTGGTCCGAGTAGCACAGAGGGCAAGCTTTGTTCAGTGATGCAGGATCCAGGGAAATGGGGGACCTGGTCCCTGCTGCAGCAGAAAGCACAGAGGGCCTCTGTTTCCTGGTCACAGCCTGCAGTTCTCCTTCCAACCACTCATCTAGACTGTGCTTCTGGTCAGAGCCGTTGGAAAAACAACTCCAGATATATGTAGCCAGCAAATCTACCTCCTGGACTATCAAGGCAGAGTGAGAAGTGTATTTCTTAGATATCTGCACAAATACTTTGAGCATATGGTGAACTGGCAGAAGACATGAAATAACGTTGCAAAGACTTGTCACTTCTCTAAGAGAGGTGGCTGAGAGATAACCTAGAATGTTCTGCATAGCAGAGTGAAAACACAACCTGCAGAATGGGAGGAAACACCTGCAAACAAGTCCACCAACGAGAGATTAATATCCAGGATATATGTAAGGAACTCACTTCAACAGCAAAAAAAATAAATAAATAAATTCAATTTTTAAAAACCAAAAGGCCTGAGAAAAAGCACAACATTGTTGATCATCAGAGAAATGCAAATCAAAACCACAAGATATCATCTCACCCCAGTTAGAAGAGCTATTACCGAAAAAAACAAAAAAGTAAATGCTGGAGAGGATGTGGAGAAAAGGGAACTCTCAAACACTGCTGGTGGGAATGTAAATTAGTACAGTCATTATGGAAAACAGTATGGAAGTTCCTCAGAAAGTACTAGAAATAGAACGACCATATGATCCAGCAACCCCACTACTGGATCTATATCCAAAGAAATGAATCACTCTATTGAAGAGACATCTGCACTCCCAGATTTACTGGAGCACTAATCACAACAGCCAAGATACAGTATCAACCTAGGTGACCACCAATGGATGAGTGGATAAAGGAAATGTGGTATATATACTCAATGGAATATTATTCTGCCATAAAAAGAATGAAGTTCTGTCATTTGCAGTAACACGGATGGAAGTGGAGGACATTATGTTAAGTGAAATAAGCCAGGCACAGAAGGACAAATACCACGTGTTTTCATCTATAGGCAGAAGCTAAAATGTTAATCCCATAGAAGTAGAGAACAGAAATAAAAGGTTACCAGAGTCTGGGAAGGAAGGGTGGAGAGAGGATAGTTAATGGACACAGGGGGTACAGTTGGAGGGGAAGAGTAACTTCCAATGTTCTACAGCACAGTAGGATAAATATGGTTGACAACTAATTGAATATTTCAAAATAGCTAACAGAGAGGATTTTGAATGTTCCCGACACAAAGAAACAAGTGTCTGAGGTGATGGCTCTGCCAGTTACCCTGATCATCATACATCACAGGTACTGAAATATACCACTGTTCCCCACAAATATGCATAATTACTATGTCTTTTTTTTGTTTGTTTGTTTGTTTGGTTTGGTACTGAAGGTTGAATGCAGAGGAATTCTACCTCTTAACTCCATTCCCAGCCCTATTTTATTTTTTATTTTGAAACAAGGTCTCACAAAGTCCCTGAGGGACCTCGCTAAGTTGCTGAGGTTGGCCTTGGGCCTGTGATTCTTTTGTCTCAGCCTCCCAAGTACTGGGATTATAGGCATGCACCACCACACCAGGATTTTTTTTTTTCTTTTAAAGAAGAGAGCTAGCTACTCTAGCTACCATGTGCCAGCTCCCTTCCACAGGAGTGTCTACTTCCTTCATCATGACACAGCAGTGACTAGAGTGGCCACCATATTTGGTCCATGTAAGATGCAGACTTGATGCACAGCATCAAGACCATAGTGCTGGTTCCCTCTGTGTCACAAAAGCTTCCACATTGTGGAAGAAATAGCTCTAGCCATTGATCCAGGTAGAATGTCCCTGGCAATCCCCAGTACTGAAAAAAAAACAGGGTCCTGGAAATCATTCCACCATTATGTGACGATGTTGCAACTTCAACATAAGGATATCATCTCTAAAATCACCTATCTGTGCACACACTCAAGCCAGAATATCCAAACTTGTTTTCAAATCTCCCCTGAAGTATTTCAGGGGTCTTGAACCCATTTATTAAACCTAAAATATATAAAATCTTCCATTGAGCTTGCAAGAATGACTGGCTGATGTGAGGAAAGACTGAAATTCATTAGTTTGAGTTCAACCAAAAAAACCTTTGCAGAAACTGGTATATGTGACTATGAAAAAAATAGGTATTAATGTTTGGAAAGCAGAATCTAGGATGCTTTTTTGCCATGAGGATCTACACATCTTTGTGAGGTCTCTTTCAAAGTATCCTAGTTTGAACCAGAACTTCAAACTACTATATGACATGGAAATATTCTGAAACAAAGTATGCATTGCACTTATGAATAACCATTCTTAATAATTCATCCATTTACTTCTTTAACAAATCTCTATCCACCAAAAGTGCTCGGTACTTTTCTGTGCTTTGGGAGATAGCAGGGGATAAAACTAATAAAAAAAAATGCTATTCTCGAGGAGCTCATTCTTCATTGCAGAGAGAGAAAATATTCCAATAAAAATATAAAGCCGGGTGTGGTGGTGCATGCTTGTAATCCCAGTACTTGGGAGACTGAGACAAGAGGATAACAGGTTTGAGGACAGCCTCAGCAAGTAGTGAGACTCTTATCAACCTAGTGAGACCCTGTTTCAAAATAAAAATAAAATAGGGCTGGGGTGGGTGCAGGGGGTGTAGCTCGGAGGTAGAAGGCCCCTGGGTTCAATCCCCAGCACCACAAAAAGATAACAAATTAAAAATGTATAGCATGTTAAATGGTGAAGGAGGAAAAACAATGCATGAAGGGATGCAGAAATATTAAAGAATGTTGGGGGGAGGGGCGGGCCCACTGGAAAGGTACCATCTGAGCAAAGACAGGCAATAAGAGTCTGCCATGGGTCTATCTAGGGAAAAGGATCCCAAGTGGAGGGAATTGGAGGCACAAAGGCCCTCAAACAGGAAATGCCTGCCAAGTATACCCGAGGATCGGCCCAAGATGCCGGAAAAAAGTAAAGTGCAAGAAAGGAAGAGCGGCAGGAGATGGACACAGAGCAGAGTGGGGGGCGGGGCCCTGCAGACCTGCTGGCCGCAGAAGGCTGCCCAGCACACCAAACGCAGCTAGTCCAAACCAAGATGTGCTACGTGTGCGTTTGATTTAGTACAAGTCACAAGACAAAACCAATGTAACCGATCTCAGAAATGAAAGTATTTCTGACATGCTAGGTTAAATAAAATACGTTATTAAAATTAATTTCAACGGTTTCATTTTCCTTTACCTGCACATTTTAAGTTACCTACATGGCTCTCCTGTGTAGGTCACAGTCTACTTCTATTGGACAGTGCTGATATAAGCTATGGGGTCCTGTGGACCACAATGAGGACGAGGCTTTTACTGAGTGAGAAGAGAAGCCACTGCCGGGTCTGGAGTAGAGCAGGGCATGATGTGACTTCTGCTTCATGGGATGGTCCTGGCTGCTGGGAGGACTCCAGCCTGTGAGGGGAAAGGAGAAGCAGGTGAGAGATAACAGTGGTCCGGACCAGGGTGGAGGCAGTGCAAACAGTTCTGATAGGTCAGATTCTGAGTACATTTTGCAGGTAGAGTCAACTAGATTTGTTGATGGATGGGATGAAGGAACACAAGAAAGAGAGGTCAGCCAGATGTGTTGGCACGTGCCTATAATCCTAGTACTTGGGAGGCTGAGATAGGAGGATTACAGGTTTGAAGCCAGCTTCAGCAATTGAGGGAGACACTTTTTCCAAATAAAAAACAAAACAGGGGTAGGGTGTAGCTCAGAGGTAGAATGCCCCTAGGTCCAATCTCCAGGAAAGGAAGGAAGGAAGGAAGGAACCAACCAACCAACCAATGGTGTTTTGGATGAACAAATGGAGGAACAGCATTCCAATAACTAAAACTAGGAGATTGTAGAAAGAACATATCTAAATAGAGAAATCAGGAGTTAGGATTAGACATGTTCAGTGCTCAATGCTGAAATGTTAAATAGGCAGATGCATGTATAAGTCTGCGGTTCAAGACAGAGCCTGAGCTAGAGATAAATAATTGGGGATCGTCAACATATAGACCTTCTTAACTTCATTAGGGAAAATTTCCAACATAAATAAAAGTAGGAAGAACAGTATAATAAACTCCCAGGCACCCATAACTCAGTTTCAACAATGATCAACCTTGTTTCTCTCCCAGGATTACTCTGAAGCAAATGTGAGACCTCATTTTTACAGATGTTATTTAAAGCCAAGGCACAGACAGGCAAGGAGTCGGGGAAGGACAGAAGATGGAGAGGAAGTACTGCATGGCCTTCTCATAGCCGTCCCATGTTCACAGGTCAGGGATGGCATGTGGAGAAGCTACAGCCAGTGAACCAGGTGGGAAACCAGAAACAAACACCCTGGAAGCCAGACGGAGAAAGAGCTTCCAGGAAAGGGGTACGAGTGGCTGTACCACACGCTGCTGAAGAGACACCAGGATTTGGTGACACGGAGCTCACTGTGGACCCTGTCAGGAGTGGTGTGATTCAAGAAGGGACCAGATGAGAGCAAAGCAGAAAACTCTTTGAGGGGCAGAGGCTAAGAGGGGGGTGGGTTAAAAATTGATTCTTTAGAAAAAACTCTCTGAGGGGCAGAGGCTAAGAAGGGTGTGGGTCAAACATGGATTCTTTTTTTTTGCAGTACTGGGGATTGAACTCAGGGGCATTTTACCTCCGAGCTATACCCCCAGCCCTGTTTTTTATTCTTTATTTTGAAACCAGGTCTCGCTAAGTTGTGGAATGCCTCACTAGGTAGCTGAGGCTGGCCGCGAACCTGGATCCTCCGGTCTCAGCCTCCCGAATGCTGGGATTACAAGCGTGCGCCACCACGCCTGGCATAATAAACATGGATTCTTTAGAAAAACAGCAGCCTATGGAAATGATTCAGTAGAGGAAAAAATTGGTGATGCGGGAGGAAGGGAAGTACTGAGGCCATGTCATGACCATGTGAGAGGGCCTGGCATTGAGTGCAGAGAGAGGCTGGCCTTCCCCAGGACGATGACGAGCTCATGCAGGAGGAAGGTAGATAGTGCCACGTAGCACAGCCGTTTGGGGGTGTGTGTGTGTGTGTGTGTGTTATAATGTATATCATGCATTAGAACAGAAGTGCTGCAGGTAAATTATAAACACACACATGGAAGCTGCTCAAAAGTTTTAACTGACATGCACATACCAAAATAATTAAAGATCATTTAACTGGAAGAAAATAAAACCTATTCTCAAACTAAACCATGTGGCCTGCCATGATGAGAGATGTAAAACATAACATTTAATATATAGTCTGCATTATTATCTTACATATATAATAAAAGATCTAGGCAAGGTAAAAGAACTCCAGTCTTTATATATATATATATATATATATATATATATATATATTTTTTTTTTTTTTTT
>PVLC010003833.1:0-92206 GCA_004027655.1 Graphiurus murinus | reverse complement strand
TTTTTTTTTTTTTTTTTTGCGGTACTGGGGATTGAACTCAGAGGCATTCTACCTCCGAGCTATACCCCCAGCCCTATTTTTTATTCTTTATTTTGAAACCGGGTCTCACTAAGTTGCGGAGTGCCTCACTTAGGTAGCTGAGGCTGGCCACGAACCCGGATCCTCCGGTCTCAGCCTCCCAAATGCTGGGATTACAAGCGTGCGCCACCACGCCCGGCTCAAGTTTGGAATTCTTAATAACATTTTTTGAAAGCTCTAGTGCTTCAGGTACTGTGTAAGTTCAGTAGCATTAGTGCCTTCAGAAACTTTGATAGCTACTTTTTGTGTCCGTATTACATATCTTCCATCAAACTAAGTTTTCTTTGACATGAATTATAAAGTTATTATTTTGTTTTCCTATCAAGTGCTTTATCACTGTTAGCATTGACAGGATGTTCTTCCCAGCTAGACTGCAAATTTCCTAGAGGTAAAACTTACACGTTAGCCAAGCGTGGTGGCACATGCATGTAATTCCAGTACTTGGGAGGCTGAGACAGAAGGATTGCAGGTTCCAGGACAGTGCTAGCAAATAGTGAGACTCTTCATCAACCTAGCGAGACCCTGTTTCAAAAAATAATAATAATAAAATAAAATAGGGCTGGGGGTATAGCTTGAAGATAGAATGCCTCTGGGTTTAATCCCCAGTCCCCCCACCCCCCCACACACACACAAACTTACATGTTAATGTCCCTGTGTTGTCTTGTACATTGTAGGAATATACCACATTTTTATAAGATATGGTGTTTTTATGCAAAGAGATTTTCAACAGGTTTATTCTTTACAAAATAAACTTCAAGTCCTTGAGAATTCTGTGGTTTTGTTTTTTGGTTTTTGTTTTTTTTGTTGTTTTTGTTTTTGTTTTTTTATGTAGCTGCAGAGTTGACACAGTAGATAAAGGCTTGTCTACTTCTTTGCTCGTTCCTTCAGAAAGCAAGAACATCTAGTATCCAGTATGACCCCTACTGGACCCTCAAAAATACTAGTTTCACCTCTGCTGAAAGTCAAGTCATGGGTCAATTTCTTTGTATCCCACTCTGTATGCTCCTCATGGTAGCTGTATCTGGAAGAACATGCCAGAACAGAGCGTGGCCCCTGCCCTTGCAGTTTCGCAGCATTGATTCCCATCCACACTTAGAAGCAAGATCCTTGGAAATGAAAATGTAATACCAAAAACAAACAAGCAAGCAGAGAGAGAGGGTACATTTTCCTAACCATTGGATTCAGGACTTTGGTATTAAGTCCAAGAAAAGACTGCAGGTCATCCAGCGGCCTTGGGAAGTTCTCCTGAGTCATGGGTGGGTTCTGTAGGAAGGGGCTGTGGGCCTCTGGGCCTCAGTTCTGATGCTCAGTCCCCAACACTCAGCGTGCACAACACTCAGTTGTGTCTGTCTACCCCAGGCCCCACACCGCTCCCGTCACACACTCGTCACACACTCTGTCTGTCATTTCAGCAGAGCTCCTTTGGCCCTGACACTCCCAGGCCCTCGGACAGATCTGTCTCCTAGGTCTGCAGTCTCAGTTGGAGTAAGGAGCAGGGAGCAGCAGGTCATGGTGAGGTGTTCTGTCCATGGACACAGCTCCATGGTAGTGGCGGTACCCCAGACCCAAACAGAATAGTCCCGCCTTGTCTTCCCCTCCGGAATGACACGACTTTGGGAAAATAAATTGCCCTTCAGCATCCATGGTTGATGGGGTCCTGGACCTCCCACAGATGCTAAAATCCGCACGGTAGGGTTGGGATCTGAAATGGGCTCTACAGGCCAATGTGCGTGCTCTTGGGAGGGGGGTGCAACCTTTTGGAGGTGAGGGTCTAGTGGGAGGAAGTGAGGTCACTGGAGTTGTACCCCTCTTTCTTTCTGCTTCCTAGCTGTTACAAGGTGAGCAGCTTTGCTCCACCCCACCCTCTCTACCATGATGTGCTGCTTCACTCCAGGCCCAAAGCAATGGCCAAGTGACTATGGACTGAACCCTCTGGGACCATGAGCCAAAATGAACCTTTCCTCCTTATACATTGATTGTCTCAGGTATTTTGTCACAGTGACAGAAAGTGGATTAATACACTGTAGAATGCTCAAGTCCCTAGTATTATACCATTTAGTATTAAATGGTATAGTCTTTGCATATCCTCCTGAATATTTTCAGTTATCTTTGGATTACTTGTAATACCTGATGCAATATCAATACTGTGTAAATGGTTGTTATACAGTATTGATTGGGGGAAGAAAAACAGTATACATGTTGAGTACAAGAGCCAGTTTTTCCAAATATGTTTGAATCTTAGTTAATTGGATGCAAGGTTGTAGATTTTGTCTATTTTCTAAGACATACTTTTAAAAAAATTTTTTTTGTGTGAATAACAGCATTGATCCCTCTGCATTTATTAATAACAAGGATACATCGTGTAATCAGTATCTCCTTACAGCCAACGAATGTATATTCTCTTCAGTCTTGGAAGGAGTATGGCACAGTAGTTACAAATTGGGTATTAGAAGGACTTGGGTTCAAGTCTCTACCTTGGCACTTTTTAGCTCCTGTGAAATATCTCATCCATCACTTAGGAGTTTAGGGAAGAAGAAACGCTGTGGTTTAGCACAGCAGACTGACTGACTTCCTAGGGTCAGTATGTATGTATTAGCTATAATTGGTTTCATTAAGTGACTTCATCTAAAGTATAGGGACTTAGCCTTGAAGGCATGACGAGTACCTATGTGACCCATGCAGGTGCATTGTATGTGACACCTCAGGTAGCTCTCAAGGTTGGAACCATTGCTAACCTTGATGTAAAATAACTCTTTCTGAACCGGGAGGTGGAAAGTGAGATTTGTGATACACTCTCTGTATTATTTTTGATGGGATTGACAGCTCAACATTGAGAAGGACTCTAAGAAATCAAAGAAAAAAGGAATAATTGCAACTCAACAGAAGCAGCTTTGGGCAATGCTACTGTTTTACCACATCTTCATATAAGAATACAGCCACATTAGACCAAGAGATGGTCATCTTTTAAAATTGTCTTTCTTAGGTAATACCAGGATGCACTGTGTAATAAGTTTGATTAGCATATTAGGTTGCACCTTGACAGGGAAAATGAGTAAGTCCTAGGACTGGAGGAGAGGACCGAACCTCCACAATATTCTATTTAATGTCACAATGAAGGGGACAATTCCAGCCAATGCCTGGCATTCTACAACTTGTAGCAAATGTGGGAGAGGGCATTGACTCTCTTGTGAAGTTTCTTGCCCAAAGGACAAATGAGCTAAGCAATACTTCATTATTTGTGTGTGTGTGTGTGTGTGTGAGAGAGAGAGAGAGAGAGAGAGAGAGAGAGAGAGAGAGAGAACCAGTAAGTATTGCTATTTTGCTTTTTTTTTTTTAATCATTTTTTGCTCAGGCCTCTAAATTTGAGCAAGTTTTGAAAGCAGTTTTCCCTACATCAGACTGAGACCCCCACCCCAGCAATCTTCTGGAGTTCATTTTCCCCCCACAATGATAGTGGTGTATACTGATACAGCCTCTGAGGATAAGGGCTAGGATGAAATCGAGAATGTATTTTTATATTATGTCATCTTGTGCAGAGACTCCTATACAATCAGGAATCAAAAATCTACAGGATTAGGCCATGAAGTCATTTTGTCCGTGAGTTGAGTTACAACACATTCATTCATTGTAAACAATCACCAACAGTCATGGCCATAATTTATTCTTGCCAGTGGATTGGCCTTTCAAATGACAGAGTAAGCCATCAGAATTAAACAGCCTGGCGTTCCAGTTTAGGACGCCAGAAAAGACCATTGGGAGATTTCATTTGGTGCCAAGGAATGGAGGCCACAGGGGGGAAATGACTTGGCCCAGGTCACACAAGGAGCTGTAGCTGTAGCGGTGACGACAACATAGGTGATCCTTGACACTCTGTCCTGGGGTCCTGGTGACACATGGGTAGGATTTTACTCTGTTTTCATTCCTGGGGGCTGATACGTTCACTTGACCATCCCCATAGAAGCTGAACAAGAGATTCTAAACACTAGTTAGTAGTGGACTCTCTCTGCTTTGGTTATCATGAGTGCTCAGTTGCATAGCTTAGAAACCTCTCCAGAGAAATCATAACCAACCCTCCAAGGAGTGCTGGTGCCAGCGGGCATGTTGCTTTGCTTGCCGGTGTGTACCCGCCTGGAGGTTCCTGCTATGAGAGGTAGCTGTTTTCTTTCCCTCTTGTATGACAGAGAATCCTGGGTGCCATATCATGCCTTGGAGTAAGTTCCATGAGTTCGTGGGTATCTTATATACACACATGCATACCGCAGTCCAAAGGTAGGAGATACTTTTTAATATAGATATTTTAGGCAATATGTAAGAACCAACATGTCTATAGGTTTGAATTCACTAAAAAACCTTGCTTACTATGACTTTGTTGTACACTCCATGGAGCGTTTTGTATGATATCTGAAGGTGTGTTTTCTTATTTTGAATTAGATAAAAGCCAGGTGTGCCTTGTGGGGGAAGGGCAGATCCTCTTTCTTGTCTGATCTGGGGTATTTTATATTCCTGAAGTTGCTAGGTACTAGTGCTGATTGTTTATTTATTAAAACAAAGCTGGGGGGGGGGCATACACTGGAAAACGTTCCATGGCAAACATCTGAACCTCACTTAAAAGCATGGGCTGCAAAGAAATGTAAATTCATTGACTTAATTGGGAGAGAGTATTTATAGAAATTGAATGATTGCGTAGAACTAAAAGCCTGGCTTCTTTCATCTTCACAGACCTGCTTTAGTAGATTCAGTTCTGCAAAGGCCCGGCCTTCAAAGTGAACTTTGCTTTCCCGATTTCTGGCCTCTTGGAGGTCAGTAACTTCAGCCTGGCCCAAGTCAAATACGAGCTTGATTTGTATTTACCAAGAATTTTTTTTTTTTTAAACTTTGGATTGTATTAATAGCATTCACGTAAAGGAAAAAAAAAAAAGTCCATATCCACTGAAGTTTTCTCAGTTTTTTATGTTGTTCCATAATTTGATTTAAATATCTATTGTAAAGAAACTTTTATAAGAATCCGCACTTTGAAACTCTTGCCATCTGGCCCTCCCACCAGGCCTTGTCCGTTGGGTGCTCCTAAACTCATCCACTGTTCATGCAAATTAAAAGATTAGACAATATTATTTCCTTTTCCTAGAAAACATGACAACTAGTTGGCAAAATATATTACAGCAATGTGGTTTAAATTTTCTTACCTAGCTGGGCGAGGTAATGCATGCTTGTAATCCCAGTACTTGGAATACTGAGACAAGAGGCTTACAGGCTTGAGGCCAGTCTCAGAAATTTAGACCCTCAGCAAGTTAGTGACATCCTATTTCAAAATAAAAACTACAATCAGGCTGGTAAAATGCCCCTGGGTTCAGTCCCTAGTACCAAAATAATAATAATATTAATTAAAATGTCTAAAATGTACAAGATTAGACATCTTTTCATTTAAAGGCCATTTATAGCTGGGCATAATGACGTATGCCTATATTTGGGAAGCTGAGGCAGGAGGATCACAGGTTCGAAGCCAGCCTCAACAATTTTGCAAGGCCCTTACTTAGCGAGACCTTGTTTCCAAATAAATAAAATAGGATTAGGGGTGTAGCTCAGAGGTAGAATGCCCCTGGGTTCCATCCCTAGCACCCCCCCGAAAAAATAAGTGCCACTAATACTTCTCTCTTTTGAACTGTGTATATTCCTGTATTAGATTTATTTTTCTTTTTGGTTTGGTCGTTGGTCTTGATTTGTCAGTGTTCTTTATAGAATTGGGAGACTAGCTCTAAGTTTATGATAGGATCTCTTTTTTGTTGTTGTTGTTTTTTGTGGTACTAGGGATTGAACTCAGGGGCATTCTACCTCTGAGCTACACCTCCAGCCCTATTTTTTATTCCTTATTTTGAAATAGGGTCTCAATAAGTTGCGGAGTGCCTCACTAGGTAGCTGAGGCTGGCCGAGAACCTGGATCCTCCGGTCTCAACCTCCCAAATGCTGGGATTACAAGCGGGCGACACCACACCCGGCACTGATAAGATCTCTTCATTTTCCTGGTTTGTCATTTTCTTTAGTCTTTGAAGTTTCTGTTTGCCTCATAACAGAAGCTAACTTTTATGTAGCATATTTCTTCTTTCTTTTAGGGGGTTCTGGATATATTTTTTGTGTGTGTTTGTGCTAGAGATTGAACCCAGGAGCATTCTACTTCTGACCTACCTCCCTAGCCAGTTTTGTTTATTTTGAAACAGGGTCTCACTAAATTGTGAAGGGCTTCACTAAATTGCTTGAGGCTGGCTGCGAACCTGTGATCCTCCTGTCTCAGTCTCCCAAGTACTGGGATTACAAGCATGTGCCACCACACCCAGCATGTGGCTTCTGGATTTTAAGTCACAGAAAGCATCTTCCACTGTGGTTCCCCCCCCCACCCCACCCCACGCACACACAGAAGAATGGAATCATTTTCCTGCAGAATTATTATTATTTCCATTTAAGTTTATCCAGAGACTCTGTAAACTTTAGATTCAGCTTTCTTTCCATGGGGCTATGCCATTGCCCTAACCACTTGGTTAAAAAGCCCACTCTTACCCCCACTTAAATACCACCATAATGAACACTTAGTAAGTGAAACATAGCCACTGTTCCCTTGTAAAACAAGAAACCACGGGTCAACCAGTTTTTGAAAGAATGTTTAGGTCCTTCTCTTTTTAACGTAAGACACTTCTACTTTCTCCTCCAGGAGTAATGTTTATTCATGACTTTGACTAAGCCCACCTGTGTGTTCGTTCCTCCTCAGGGAAAGGATTAAAATTTTTTACCTCTTGGCATAAGTCCCAAGATTTACCTTAAGACACTATCTCATTTCACTCACAGTAATTGTCTCTTTATCATAAAGCCTGAAGTCAGGTAGAAGCATTTCTTCCTATTTAAGGATCCAGCATTTGGCAGCCCTTCCCCTGGGGGTTCTGTGTGGCCACTGGACCAGCAGCAGCTACATCACCTGGCAACTTATTGGAAATGCAGATTCTCATTCTCGACACATGCAGAATCAGAGTGGAGGGGCCCAGCCAACTGAACGGACTTCCTGGCAGTTCTGAGCATGCTTCACTTTGAGACTTTGTGACCATAGAAATGATGTTTAATTCTGCAATGATAAATTGAAACCCCATAAGCAGTGCCTTGAGGGTAGATAGGATTGATCCTTCTTGACATGTCAAAATGTAAAGATATAACAGAAAATGACAATATTTGGTATTCAATGCTGGTATTTTTAGGGTAGGAAACTTGGGGATTTTTTTTCTTTTGTTTTTTTCCCCAAAAAGTCACTAGTGCTTTGGACTAGTACATGTTACATCCAAAATTCTGCCGACTGGGTCAGTGTTTTCCCTTTGTCATATAATTAAAAACCAGCAAAACTGGTTTCTGTAATATGCTAGGAAGTTTTGTAGCATTGAAGACTTGTCTTATCCCCACAAAAGCATCATTGTTCCTTCTCATCCTTAGCTTCTCTGCTGTTAAAAATAATTTAATACAGAACAGAACACATGTTTACCTCTGTGACTGTCGACCACACCAGAATGGGACTTGTTTTTGACAGAGTAAGACAGCAGTCACCTCTGACCCTAGTTGCCAACCAGGGTTTAGTTTTTGGGGGGACATTAGAATCCCCTGGATAGCTATGAAAAATCCTACTACTCAGGCCACATCTTTGTAACCAAATTCCTGTCTCAGGGGTAGGACCCAGGGAATCAAGATATTAAAAAACAAAAACACAAAAACCTTCCCAGATTCCTTTGTGCATCCAAGTTGGAGAACCAGGCCTTGTGCATGTGTTTTAAGGTAACATTGGTTATCATAAGGGAGACCAAATTATTACCTGCAAGAAAGTAGCCCTGCATGTCCATGTCATCGGAACAAGAAACTTGGAAGTTTAAATAGCAGCTTGCTAGAAACGGGAGTCAACTGCCTCCTGGATGCTTCTCATCTTTTGAAGAACCGGTGCCATAGTGTACATCTCTGTCTCCATCCTCCGTATTTTGTTGTAATAGTCTTGCTGATTGGTTTTGTTGGCTGCAAGCAGGGTGATAAAATGCCAGCGGCCGCCTGTGCCAGAAAGGGCAGGACTGGACTTTCCTATTTGGCTCCATCTTGATGCAATTAGTGGATTGATTCGAACCCTCTTTGGAGACTTTGACCCCCAGAAGCTCCCGCTGTCTTTGAGAGCTCCCGGGAAGCTGCTCTCCTTGCCACAGCAGCCGCTGGCCATCCTTCATAGAAGTCCAGGGGTTTGTTTATTGGCCCCGCTGCCCAGTTTTCCCCGTAGCAAATCCTACATAGTTAGCCGAAAGGGAAGATGAGGATGAAGTACAAAACTTTCTGAACTGTTCTTCATAAAGCAAGCATTCTTTCACATTGGCCCCGGGGGCAAGGGTGTCTCAAATGTTTTGACCAGGGTGCCCGTTTGCTCATAAACATTGTGGTAATGGGGTGGGGATAGAAAGAAGTTCTCTCATCCCTTTTACATCCCCCAAGCAATTCTAGAACCAAACCCTTAGGAGCCCAGGGAAAGAGCTCATGAAATGCTACAGTGGGCCGGGCGTGGTGGCTCACGCTTGTAATCCCAGCATTTGGGAGGCTGAGACCGGAGGATCCAGGTTCGCGGCCAGCCTCAGCTACCTAGTGAGGCACTCCACAACTTAGTGAGACCCTGTTTCAAAATAAAGAATAAAAAATAGGGCTCGGGGTTATAGCTCAGAGGTAGAATGTCCCTGAGTTCAATCTCCAGAGCCACAAAAAAAAAAAAAAAAAAAAAAAGTGCTACAGTGGCCAAGGCTCTCTGAAGTTTAAGGCTCTAGGGAAAGTGCTTATGTGTTTGGCAACAAACAAAGTCACAAATCAGGAAACATTGTTCTTTAGTTTTGGCTTAGGATTCTGGGATGGTTTTTGAAGTATATTTTCCTTACTTTATAGCTGTTAACTATAATCTTGTAAAAGTTTCTGGCCAGGCTGGGGGGGTGGCTCAACGGTAGAACACTTGCCTGTCATTCGTGAGGCCCTGGGCTCCATCTCCAGCACCACCACAAACAAAAACAAAAACAAAAAAAATATTTCTGGCAAATGTAGTGTTTTCCAAGTACTGGTCAGTCTTGCTCCGAGATGGAAAGCATAAATGAAAAGAAGAGGTGAACTCATGAACTTCATTAGCATGAGAGGCTGCAGGTGCTCTGGCAGGCCTGTTCAAGGCCTGGGAAACACTCTAGGGGGATTTCTAGTCCTCCTTTCACTTTGTACAAATGAAGAAACTGAGGCCCGGAGAGAATAGGTAAAGTGGCCAAGTCTAAGAAAAAATTACATTTTGCAAACTGACCATTACACACCAATGTAATGGAAATAATGCTCGTTTTAATGTATCTGTCATTGTAGTTTATTTTATTCACCTTTATCCGCTACTCTGAGAACATCAGCAAGAGCATTCCCTAAGCTGGAATGTGATGCAAATAGTCTTGTCTCTCGTCTTCCTTTGTATGAAGTGATGTCACTGCCTACACAGGCACATGCACGTGTTCTAGTGAGCAAAGTGACGTGAGAATGCAGACAGTAGGTTCTGTGTAAAAATAAAATTTAATGTCAGTCTCCTACTTGAAAAAGGACCCAAGTCATTACAGTATCAGGCTTTTTTTTTTTTTTTAATTAGGTGGTTATAGTTAATAATGTTCTCAAATCTGTAAGCTTTGTGGAGATCACAAAGTTTTGTTTACTACACAGAGGAGTATTTGTCGGTTTTTAAATGGCCAGATAGTAGAGCTAGGCGTGGTGGCACACAACTATAATCCCAGTACTCGAGAGTCTGACACAGGAGGATCGCAGGTTCAAGGCTACCCTCTGCAATTTAGCAAGACCCTGTTTCAAAATAAAGTAGGGTTGGGCGTGTAGCTCAGAGGTAGAATGCCCCTGCGTTCAACCCCCAGTACCAAGAAAAGCAGTGCATTTGGGGGGTATGAAGGCATTTGGCCCACAGGTGAGCTTTTCTGGCTGTGAACCAGAAGAGGAGAGGCGGTGGGCGGATCTGACGCAGATCGGGCTTCAGAGATGAAGAGAGTACTTCTCCACACCCTCCTTGCCTACGTCTGGAAATAAGTATAGCCCAGGGAGAAATTGTTCTCTGCCTTGTCGAGTTCAACTGGAGTACTGAGATCCTTAATTCCCTCTTTAGTGTCCCAGGAAGCAAATACCTATTGAGTAGCATCTAATGTCTAGAATTGTTGGAGGAGAGAGCGATTGAAGAGATAAGTGAGTTGCAAAATAAACCTTCAGCTGGGCATGGTGGTACACATCTGTAATCCCAGCTACTCTGGAGGCTGAGGCAGGAGGATGGCAAGTTGAAGGCCAGCCTGGTCAATTTAGACCCTGTCTGAAAGATTTTGAAAAGGGATTGGGGATGAAGCTCCGTGGTGGAGTTCTTGCCTAGGATGTACAAGACCCTGTGTTCGATCTCCACCACCACCACCACCAACAACAAAAATAAAAATCTATGAAGGAGACAAGACAGGCTGTCAGAGTGGCCATGGCCACCTATCTACACCTTCCGCTATTACCCACTGATCTCGTTTATGAGTTAATTCTTGTTCAAATAAATTGCTTTTCCTGTGATTAGGTACTGTGGAGTAGGGTTTCTCAACAAACCTTATAGTTGGTTATTGATTTTATCATTAGTAAAGGTTAGTATTATCATTGTCTCTTCTGTACATAGCACACTAGTGTTTGTTTGTTTGTGTTTTTTCCCCCTAAAGCTCATTTAAAGAAAATTTTTCTTTCCATACATGTTCATTGGCTTCAGTTTTATCAGGTTTGTATTTTCAAAGCTATGAGATTGCCACTCTCCCAGCCCACATTTTTTTTTTTTTTTTTTGCAGTATTTTTCCCTAGTATGTTTTTAAGGTCCTTTTATGTGCATTTGAAAAATGAACATGATTTCATATGTATTCATTAGCAATCGCTGCCAGGGGCCTTTCTGTTTGATTTTTCTTCTGAACCTCAAAGGTAGTGGCTCATTATGAAGTGGAAAAAAAGCTAACAAAGACCTTGTTCTGAACCTTTCCTGGGCGAGAGGCTTCTGAACCCTAATCTCTATCAAAATGTTTGCCCACATGAGTGTAACAGGGAGTTAAAGTCCGATTCATGTGGCAGAACCTGGGGAGTCATAAAATTGCCGAATGTGAGCAGAGGAATTTGACTCCTTTTTAAAAATTGTGCGTTTCTGATTTTGATGGCTATTATTGTTTTGCTCAAAATATCTAAAAAGAGAAGATCCATGTGTGATCCCAGATTGAGGGCACGTGTAAATCCTCAGCCAGGTAGCACCTCCTAAACAACTATCGACCCTGTTCCACTCACCCCGCTTGACTCCTTCTTGGCCCCCTTCCTTGACCATTCTGCATTTCCTCGGCCCAGAAGAAAACCCGTTCATGGTAGGGCTCAGTAGGAGCAGGGAGATAGGTACCTATTTGAATGCCTGCGTCTGCATGCGCCAGCTACACCCCAGCCATATTTTATTTTCAAACAGGGTCTCTCAAAGTTGTTGAAGGCCTTGCTAGATTGCTGAAGCTGACTGCAAATCTGCCATCCTCCTGTCTCAGCCTCCCAAGCACTAGGATTATGGCATGTGCAATAGGTGTCTATTCTTTCTCATATTCTCATTCTCATTCTCTCTCTCTTTTTTTTTTTTTTTTTTTTTTTTTTTGCGGCACTGGGGATTGAACTCAGGGGTGTTCTACCTCCAAGCTATACCCCCAGCCCTATTTTTTATTCTTTTATTTGGAAACAGAGTCTCGCTAAGTTGCGGAGTGCCTCACTAGGTAGCTGAGGCTGGCCGCGAACCCGGATCCTCTGGTCTCAGCCTCCCGAATGCTGGGATTACAAGCGTGCGCCACCATGCCCAACTTCTGTCTCTTTCTCAGATTGAACCTAGGGATGTTCTACCTTGTATGCCCCGGCCAGTGGGGGTTGGGAACAGGAGACCCTGGTGGCTAATCCTAAGGGAATGAAACAAACAAGGGACGCGAAAGAATGGAGGCAAGACAGGATTCTGATCAAGCCTCAATTTTTTATTAAAGAAGGACCGCTTAAGTAGCTAGAGGTGAGGGGTGGGGTCAGGGGGGGTCAAGTAAGCTTGTGTGGGCTTGCATGATTGGTCAAGGTTGATCATGTCCTTTTTAGGTAAAGGCCACAGCAGGATGGCGGATAGAAACTTTCTGCATTGCCATTGTGGCCTTTTGAGGGGGCGTTCCCTCAAGGCGTGAATTCCAGCTCTGACCAGCCTTCCGCCCCAACACTACCTCTGAGCTACACCCCTATCCCTATTCTATTTTTTATTTTGAAACAGAGTCTTGATAATTTACTGAGGTCTTGCTAAATTGCTGAGGCTGGCCTTGAACCTGTGATCCTCCTGTCTCAACCTCTCAAGTATTGTGATAGTAACAGGGGTACACCAGCATGCCCAGCTGGTTTCTATTCTTTCTTGGATGTTGTTGGTAAGAAAGGCGAATTTACATCTTGCAACCAATCCATGTCTTAGCGTAATTATCACTCACCTACCAAAGGTTCCATTCTATCCTTGGAACACTAGGAGATATCTCAAAAATCAGAAGACTTGTCAGTAAAACTCTGTCATGATGAAGCAGCAAAACGATTGCTTTGTGTGTGGGGGTAGTGTATTTTTAACATTTTGTGCCCTAGAACTGGTTCCAGAATGCTTCTCTGGAAGTCATTGGGAAAACAGTCAGAGTAATGGAAGATCTCCCATCACATACCCTGCTCTGGGTGCTTCTCTTCAAATTCGTTTAACCCTGGACTTACCTTTCGGGGGACCATAGGAAGCAAGGTCTGTGCAAGATTCCTCGCAGGCATTTTCCCTTTGGTGGTGTAGGAAGAGCGTCAGTGGGAGGGGTGGCAGGAGGAAAGGAACCGCCGGGATTATCTGGGAGACTTACTGATCCCCCCACAGCAATGCCAGCTGTGGAAGCCAAGAACAACTCCTACCATGAGGCGAAGGCACTGTTCCCGATGTTCTCTGGTTACCAGCGTATTATGTTAATGCTCATAAATAGTCAATGTATCTGAGGATTGACATCATGTCTACATTGATTTTTTTTTTAAATACCAAGAGATTTTCAATCTTAACAAATTAAAGTTTTTTTTGTTTTTGTTTAAGAGTCTCTACTTTTTCTTAACTAGAGGAATCAATATGAAAGCATACAGTAAGTATTGGCTCCATTTTAGTATCCTTTGGGAGTTCCATGATACCAACATTTGTTCAGGAATTCTAAAAACCAGAGGCTCCCATTCCTCTCTTCCTCTCCTCCACTCACTTTTTCCCTACACTTTTTTTTTCTCATTTACAGTCTTCATGGAAACTTCCAGAAGCCCAGCCACTCACAGCCCCACTTCCTCTCTCTCCTCACCTTAATATCTGATTTCTTTGATTTGTTACACCCTGTCTGGCCCCTGGATTTTTTTTTTTTAAACATGTATTTCCTTTGTTTGTAGTCTGTTTTCCACAATTAAAAAAAAATGAATTGTAAGGATAATGTGTTCCCACACACATTCTGTCAGAAGTATTCAGAAGTATGTAGGATACAAGCTCCCTCAGCCCTCCCTTCCCCCTCCTCCTCCTTGAAGAACTTCCTTTTCTTATACCTTTTTCTACCTGTTTTCAGCAGGGCGTGCTGTAGGGTTTTGTCATTGTTGTCTTGCAGTGCTGGGAATTGAACCCAGCACTTCGAGGCTAGGCAAGCGCTCTACCACTGAGCTACCTCCTTCCATGTCGACTCCCCACAGGCTCCCCCCATTGCTTTATTGCTTTTGTTTTTACATGTGAAATCGTGCTGTTTATAGTTCAGGCTTGCTTTTTTTTTTCTTTTTTTCTTTTTTTTCTAGGTGAAGCAAAGATAGACTTTAGCCATAGAATACTACATCTGCATAATGTTCTGTGATATGGTTGTATATCAAGAATGGTTTGTGTAACCATTCTCTTATTAATGAGTAGTCACTTCAATTTTTTAAAAAACCTTTCCCTGTTAAATATAATACTGTAATAAAGAAACATCCATATAAGTGCCTTTCTCTGCATATTTCTTAATACTACGTCTATTTTTCCCCTCCTGGCTTTTTGTACTATTATTGACATGCATTTTACTTAAACATATGCTATAAACTCCACAGTATAATTTGCTGTATGTTTTTTAAATTGCTGATTATCTTTTTAAAGTTTTTAGATACAAAGAGGAGGAGACTTGCATATTTATGCCGACATCATCATCGTTTCTGATGCTCTTAATTCCTTTGTGTTGGTCCATATTTGCATCTGGCATAATTTCCTTCTGCTTGAAGGACTTCCTTTAGTATTTCTTGTAGTGCAGGTCTACTGGTAAGGAATTCTTTCACTTTTTGTATCTGAACATCTCTATTTTGCCTTTGGATTTTGATAGATATTTTTGCTAGGTATGACATTCAAGTTTGACTGTTTTCATTTTGTACTTGTGAAGATATTGCTCTGCTGTCTTGTGGCTACATTGTTACAAAGGAGAAATATGCTGTCATTTTTGTTTCTTTATTTGTAACATTCCACTTTTCCTCTTTTTAAAAAAGGTTTTCTTTATCATTGGTTCACTGGTTTTAAGTAAGCTTTACTATATTGCTTTCTTGTGTTTGTTATGTTTTAGATTCATTGAGCTTTTTTTTCTTTTCTTTTTTCTTCTTTTTTAGCTAGAGATTGAATCCAGGGACATTCTGTTTCTGAGCTATACCCCCAGCTCCTTTTTTTTTTTTTTTTTTTGAAACAGGGTTTCACTGAGTTGCTGAGGCTGCTATCCTCCTGTGTCAGCCTCCCAAGTACTGGGATTACAGGTGTGCATTACCACACCTGGCTTCAGTGAGTGTCTGCAGGTTTATATCATCGATGTCTCCACTTAACTTTTTGAGATATAGAATACAATTACATTATTTTTTTTCCTATGTCCTTGTATCCAACTCTAACATTGGGTTGTTTCTGGGCTGGTTTCAATTGATTGATTTTTCTTCTGAATATAGGTCATAGTTTTATTGAAAGTCTGGTAATCTTTGGTTCAGTGCTAGTCATTGTGGGATACTGGACTTGTATTTCTGTAAATATTCTTGAGTTTTGTTCTGAGATGGAGTGGGGCTTCTTTAAAATGATTTGATCTTTGAGGTCTTACTTCTTTAGGTGGGACCAGAAGAATATTTATTCTGTGGCTAACCTTGCCTCATCAATGAGGCAGCACCCTTCTGAGTACTTTAGCCTGTGCTCATGAATTGCAAGGTTCTTCTTTAGTTTGGCTGGTAGGAACAGACACCATTCCTGGCCCTGCCGGTGCTCTGAGCACAATTCTCCATTCTTCTCAGGCCTCTGTTTTTCCCAGCCTTAAGTAGTTTCTTCTTAGGAAACTACTTTGTGCACTTTGTGATCAGTACTCTGCTGAATCCTCAGGAGGGACCTTTTGCAGATCTCCAAGGCGCGTGCTTACGCTCGCTCACTCTCTCTTTCTCTCTCTCTCTCTCTCTCTCTCTCTCTCTCTCTCTCTCTCACACACACACACACACACACACACACACACACACACACACAGAGAGAGAGCAGTTCTCTTCTTTCTAGTGCTCTGTTGGGATTCTAGTCACTTTGATCTTCCCAGACTCTGAGCATCATTTTCTCAGCCAAAGCATTTCACCAGCTCCACCTGACTGGTACTGTACTGTGCTCCAGCCCTGAGTCTGTCCAGTAAGTGAGGGTTGAGTGGGCAGGAAAACAACACCTTTTGCCCTTCAGGTCATTTGTACAAGTCTGGGATATCCCTGGCGTGGTAAGTGAGGAGCAGAAAACAGCTTCACGTGTGTGTGTATATATATACATTATATATTTATTCTTATTTTTTCAATATTGCAGATGGAACCCAAGTGCCTTCTACCTCCCAGTAGTGCCTTCTGAGTACTTTAGCCTGACTATACCCCTAACCTTATTTTATTTTTTATTTGGAAACAGGATCTTGCTGAGAGCCTCACTTAGTAGCTGGGGCTGCTAGCCTTGAACCTGCGATCCTCCTCTCTCAGCGTTCCAAATACTGGGATTACAAGCATGTGTCACCATGCCCATCTGTCTTTTATATTTCTTTTGTGTGTGTGCGTGCGTGTGTGTGTGTGATATTGGGGATTGAACTCAAGGGCATTCTGCCTCCAGACTACACTCCCCCAGCCCTGTTTTTTACTTTTTATTTTGAAACAGGGTCTCACTAAGTTGATGAGAGCTTCACTAAGTTGCTGAGGCTGTCCTCAAACCTGTGATCTTCCTGTCTCAGCCTCCCAAGTACTGGCTTTACAAGTGTGCCACCATGTCCAGCTTACATTTTTTAAAGCAACGTTTTGAAGAGAAAGTCCTTCAAGTAGTTCTTGGGTTCCTAAGACTTCCAACAGCATTCTTACTTCTTGGAGTCCATTTATCCTGCTCTAGCTCCAGGAGATAGTTTGTGAAACTTTGCCCACCAGAACCAGCCGCCTTGCCCCTTGAACCAGACTGATATTTAAACACATGATCTTTTGCTGAGATTCACTGTACCAGCACTGAACCATCTGTGAGCTGCACTGGCTTGGATTCAGAAGTTATCCTAGTGTGTCTAGAATAACTCGGTGGAAGCCAGGTGGGATGGCACATGCCTGTAAGCCCAGTATTCGGGATGCTGAGACAGGAGGGTCACAGGGTCAAGATCAGCCTCAGCAACTTAGTGAGGCCCTCAGCAATTTAGTGATACACTGTTCCAAAATAAAAAACAAACAAACAAACATAAAATAGGACTGGGGATGTAGCTCAGAGGCAGAATACCCCTGGGCTAATTCCCTCATACTACACGGAGGGAGGGAGGGAGGAAGGGAGGGAGGAAGGGAGGGAGGGAGGGAAGGAAGGAAGGAAGGAAGGAAGGAAGGGCGGGCGGAAGGGCACAGTGGCATACACCTGTAATCTCAGCTATTTGGGAGACTAAGGGAGAAGGACTGCAGATTCAAGGTTAGCCTGGGCAACTCAGCAAGACCCTATTAAAAGGGCTGGGGATGTGGCTCAGTGATAAAGTACCCCTGGATTCAGTTCCCAGTAATGGAAAGAGAAAGATGAGAGAGGGAGAGAGAATAATTCTGAGAGAAGATGTTTTGGTGTTGGTAGTGAAGCAATTGAATGGCTACTCTCTAAAACAGATCTGTCAAACCCATAGTAAGAAACTATTTATAGCTCTCCATTGTATCTATAAACTCTCTTTTTAGCTATGAATGGTTGAGGACATAAAAAGGACCATCTTCATTGTTTCCCACACGTGGGATTAGGGCCAGCTATTCAAACTGATGGCTCAACATCGCTTTCAGTTTTAGTATATGTTTCTAGTCCTCAAATAAACAACTAAGCACGACAGAAGCTTGTAAATTGCATTCCCTGAAAAGATGAGTGGCATTCTCACTTCATAAAGTTTTTAAAATTTTGGTATGAGCAATATAGATATCTTTTAATAAAAACACAAGTAAATTTGCACGAGGAGTTTATCCCAAGAGCCCATAAAGTGGCCCGCGGGCCAAATCTGGCTGTGTGCCTGTTTAGTAAATAAAGCTACGTGGGAACACAGCCCAGCCTGCTCATTTATGTCCTCTCTGTGAGTACTTTCTGCTACAGCTACAGAGTTAAGTAGCTACAAGGAGATACGTCTCACAAGATCCAGAATGTTCATTACCTTGCCCTTTACAGGAAATGTTTGCCAACTCCTGGTTGATTCCACTGATGATGAACCAAGATGAAAAATCTTAAGTCCAAAAGTCAGGACTCAACAAGGGAAGTTGAACTAAATAATATTCTAGTGGGAGGTTGCAGTACCCTAGTACCCTATGGGAGGGGGGATGGGCGAGCTGCAGAATGAGATCCCAAGCCTCATAACTGCCCATCACGAGATACTTCTTAAGTGCTTTTGCCAGCCTTGAAAGTGGGAATTCAGTTGTCTGAAAAGAAGAATTCTCAAATTCCATTTTATGGGCAATATTTACATATTTAAGGTTATTGGCAATTTTGAAGAAACGCATTACAAATCTGAGAGTATGGGTATATTTAAGGCCCTCTTGTAAGTTACGAGTTTGATTGCAGAGTTTTCCCTGCAGTTTCTGTAAAAGCATATAATATTTAGACTTTAGACAGAATAATGAAGTTTCAGAATTGTGTGGGTGTTTAGGTCCCAGACTACACTGATTTATTAGAGACCTCTGTAACCTGCAGATAGAAAAAGGATCATTATACCATTTCTCACTATTTAAGATGTTACTCATTTGCTTTTATTTCATCTGAGTAACAGTAGGTCTATTTAATTTATTAATTAGGCCCTTTTTAATTTCTTATCTATTTACTCTTAATCTGTAACTGACTTTCAGAGGTTTTTGCCTTTCAAGATCAATATTTAGTTATTGTAGTAAAGACTTAAGAAAGATATGAACTTCAGCAATTATTTCATGCAAAGGAGACCATCGTTTCTATTATGTAAGTTCATTTAGTAGCATAAAGTGCTTAGCAAGTGGCTTACACAGAGTGGGCAGTCAGTGAGAATTAGATCCAGAGGAACGTTTCTGCTTCAGAAGGGCAAACTGTTGTATATACCATGTCCTTTTCCTGGAGACCTAATTAATAGAATAACAGACTTTCTTTGGGGGGGAGGGAGGTACTAGAAATTGAACCCAGGTGCATTCTACCTCCAAGTTACACCCCCAGCCCTATTTTTTTATTTTTATTTTTATTTTTTATACTGGAGATGATGGAACCCAGAGGCATAGCTACACCCCCAGTCCTATTTTTTATTCTTTATTTTGAAACAGGATCTCACTAAGTTGCAGAGAGCCTCGTTAAGTAGCTGAGGCTGGCTGTGAACCTGCTATCCTCTTGTCTCAGCCTCCCAAGTACACCACTGTGCCCAGCTTGGTTTTATTTTGAAGCAGGGTCTAACTAAGTTGCTGAGAGTCTCACTACTTGCTGAGACTATCCTCAAACCTGTGATCCTCCTGTCTCAGGCTCCCAAGTACTGGGATCACTGAGATTACAGCATTACAGCTCCAGCCTTTCTTTTTCTTTCTTTCTTTCTTTCTTTTTTTTTTTTTATTGAAAAGGAGAGTGGAGCCAAGGTGAACAAGATAATTCTACAGATTTCTGGATACTGAGAATATATGGGGAAACAGTCAAGTAGAGCAGAGGAGGCTGTGGCCAGAGTGCCAGTCTGCCTTGGGGAGCCATGCAAGTTCCACTGCAAGAAAGCCAAGGGCTGAAAAGGACCTTTAGTTTCACACCTGTAATCCCAGTATTTGGGAGGGTAAGACAGGAGGATTGCAGGTTTGAGACCAGCCTCAGCAATTTATCGAGGCCCTCAGCAACTTAGACCCTGTTTCAAAATAAAATAGAGCTGGGGGTATAACTCAGAAGTAGAATGCCTTTGGGTTCACTCCCTAGTACTAGATAGATTAGATAGATAGATAGATAGATAGATAGATAGATAGAAAGAAGACAAGGGCCTGAGTGAAGATCCTTAAGGAGAATAAATGTGCAGAGTCTAGTTAATCCCCTAGACAGCTTTTGTGATCTCTCAAAATAAGTGGATTGGCTCCCTTCTGACACTGAAGGGTACTTACTACTCTAACTTGAACTTGTCCCAATGTTGTCACCCTAAAAGAGCCACAAACTGACAAGCTTTGTCCAGATTCGTGTAGCTCCCAATTATCACTATATTTATTCTTCAATATGAACAGACTTGAAGCATGATCAGACAATTTTACAATTTTAGAAGATACTACAGCATTATAGAATGAGGTCAAGGTCCCTTCTTTATTTTTTCCCTTTGGTAAGATAGGGAAAAAATAACCCTGGATTAAACAGGAAACAAAAACAAAAAGATTAAACAGGAAACAAAACAACACTTGAATGTTTAAGGAACTAATCAGTATCATTAGAAAGAAAACTATTCATAAAACAAGAACAGGATGCTATAGAAATAGTTTGGTTGAAGAGCAAAACATCTGATTAAAAATCTGATTGCCCAAAGTAAAAGAGTGGAAGCAAAGTTAAGTAAGTAGAACATAAAGATTGGAAAGTAGAATATAGGAGCTTCAGAGGCCAACCCAAGAAGATGAGGGAATCATGATAGGTTAGACAGAGACAATAAAAGAGAACAATTTACAATATAAATATTTCTTGTAGCTCAGGACCAACAGGGCCCGTGTACATCTTGGATACATGTTATGAAACTTTACAATAGGTGTTCAGACAGACCTAGAAGCTCCTAGGAAGGCTCGTAGTCAGGTTGGAGATGCAGCTCAGTGGTAGAGAGCACTTGCCTAGAATGTGCAAGGCCATGGGCTTGAACCCCAGTACCGAAAAGAAAACCTAGAGAGCTTCAACAGCATGAGAATGGAGTGGGCTCCAGGTTTTTCAGCAGCAGCAGTGGATATAAAAACCAATGGAGCAAATAAATGCCTTCAGAGTTCCGTGGACAACCGCTCTGCAGCTTCGAATTCCATCCTTAGCCCAACTATCAAGTGTGAGGGTAAACATATTTTCAGATATATAAGAACTGAAACTTAATCTTCTGTATTACTATTGGGATGTGTTCCAGGAAGGCAGTCAATTAATAGTGGGATCAGGAAGCTGACTGTTGCAAACAGTAGGAACCAACGCTTGGTCATTAAAGCAGAAAAGGAATTTATTGAAAGGGTATCGGATAACTCACAGGATTCTGCAGGAAGTCGGGAGAACTGGGCTTGGAGAACAGTGGGCATAACCAGCAGCCAAGGTCTGAAACCAAAGGAGTCCAGCACACCAGCCACCCGAGGCTGGCTCCCTGGAAAAGAGAGGGAGCCACTATTATAGGAGATGGTCTTGCTTCTCACAAAAGACTCATAAAGTGGAGGGTTGTCTAAACATAAAAAGAAAGGTTCAGACACTGGGCAGCTGAAATGACTCATGTCCGTCCACCTTAGGCTTCAGCTGTGTGTTTACAGAACAAGGTCTAGAGAACAGTTGCTCCAGGGTGTGGAGAGCAGGAGGCAGGAGGAGAAATGGGGACTTGAGAGGATATCTGATAAAATGGGGAGTGGGAACAAAGCTGGAGGGTGTGAGGAAGACTCATGGTGCCAACAGGCAAGAAGGAATCGGAAACCGAAGCAGCTTTACGAGAAGGGAAATGCAGTCTCTGTGTATGGTTTGGCTCTGCAGTGAACGGTCACTGCAGCATATAGTCAGGATGTACAGCGCCGGCTGTTTATCCCAACATAATGATGTGGCAAATACGGAAAAAGGGAGGAGGGAAGTGGGTATGGTGTCATCACAGAATGTCAGTACACGATAACCAAGATGGCAGCCAGGCGTGGTGATAGACACCTATAATCCCAGTACTTGGGAGGCTGAGACAGGAGGATCACAGGTTCTAGGCCAGCCTCAGAAACAGCATGACCCTATTTCAAGGGGAGAAGACTAGGGGTATGTCTCAGAAGTAGAATGTCCTGGGTTCAATCCCCAGTACCAAGAGAAGAAAAAGAAAAAAAAATTGGCTAAGTTAAGAAATAGCTGCATGAGTTTATTAGAGTCACAAAAGAAATATAATAATTATTATTATTAATTAATTGTTATTAATAATTAATAGTAATAGTAATATTAGAGCCACAGAGAAATAATAAAATTGATTCCCCTAGGAAGGTAGCCATTATAAGTTCTCTAAGCTGGCAAAGTTTTAAAAATTACTTATGTCAGTGTATGTTTAAGTCATTTTTTTAAAAAAATTTTTATTGTAGTAATTCGTGCATTGTAAGCATACATCTTTGTTAGGTACAAATTGTTAACGACATATTTGCACACATTTCTCATTTGATCCCTTCCCCAATTCCCACCCCGCTCCCTCGCCCTACCTCCCTCTCAGGTTCAATTCAGTGAGTGACCTTGATAGAGTTGTGAAAGTACATCATGTGCCTTAGGGTGTCCCCCCTCCCCTATTAAATCAACTTCTTTGCTTATCGAAGGTCTCTCCTTTTCAGCTGGAGACCCTCTTATGCCTCATCTTCTCCCTAGCATCCGCATATTAGGGAGAACATAAGCTTTTTTGCTCTTTGTGACTGACTAATCTCACTCAACATAATGTTTTCCAATTGCATCCATTTCCCTGCAAATAACATGATTTTGTTCTTCTTTATGGCTGAGTAGAATTCCATTGTGTACATATCCCATAGTTTTGTGTACATATCCCATTGGTTTTATCAGACCAATGCATGTGTATCTATGTTTATAGCTGCACAATTCACAATAGCCAAATTATGGAAGCAGCCAAGATGTCCATCCACAGATGAATGGATTAAGTCATCTTATTCTTAAAAACAGAAAGGGAGGCATCCACTAGGTCAGAGCTAAATGACTTCTTTCCCAAAAGTTGAATCAGTTTGAGATATCTTTTCCTTTAGAAACATTCATCCATCTGGTTAGATTCCCAAATTAGTCCACACATATAAGTTACAGTGACATTAAGATGCCCTAGTTTAAAAGTCAAGACAAATTACCAGCCTTGGGGTCCATTCTCGTAATCTGATGAGTGATGGGGGTTTGGCTGGGGCTTTCTGCTGTCTGAAATAGTTGGTGTGTGATAGGTTTCTCACCCAATAGCTCACCGAGGGTCTTGTTCTTCTTGAATTCTCAACTTAAGAGCCAGAGAAGACTTTGGATGTCACTTTGGGGAACTCCTCATTTCAATGACAGGTTGACCCTGGAGTGTAGTCATGAGCATGGTATGTAAGGGACCATCAGCTGTCTGCTCCCTTCTTTATCCTTCTGTTCTCAAAACCACTTTTGGTGCAGAACCTCCATTCCGGGGCTCCATGCTCTGCTCATGCGCTGGCAGCTCACATAGCTCTCCCCGCCTCACTCCCTGCTCTGCAGGACAAAGCCCATCCACTTTCAGAGACCCAGCTCAAGTTTGGCCACCTCTAACCATTCTCCTCAGACCAGCCAGCCCTTCCTCCTGCCTTCCTGGGCCCCACCCTGGCCTCCCTGCAGTATTTATGATGCATTTCTCATGACCCATTTACCTGTATCCTCTGTGATAGCAGGTACCACTGTGACATCTTTTTTTTTTTTGCGGTACTGGGGATTGAACCCAGGGGCATTCTACCTCCGAGCTACACCCCCAGCCCTATTTTTTATTCTTTATTTTGAAACAGGACCTCACTAAGTAGCTGAGGCTGGCCTCGAACCTGGATCCTCCAGTTTCAGCCTCCCAAGTACTGGGATTACAAGCGTGCCCCACCACGCCCAGCTTCACCTTTATAATCATATACCCACCCAGGACCTGACACACAGCAAGTGCTTCATAAACATTTGAATGGGCTGAAAAATAGTAGGGAAATTGAGTTAATAGGTACTCACATCAAGAAACTAGATGTTCTTAAAATTCCTCACACCCTGACCTTGGCTAGAATCCAAGTAAGGTCCATTGCAGTCTGGTCTCAAGCTGGAAATTCTCCCTCTTTGGGGTATATCGCTGGTGGACCTAACCTGGTCCTCCTCTTACTAATTTATTTTATTTTCCTTCTTTCTCTGTTCAAAATGTGCCATCTCATCTTTGACTTTGAGACAAAATGTGTCTTCTCTCTAGTTCTTTCCTGGCCAAGAGTTCCTATTCCCAAGGGGGGAAAGGGATTTGCTTTAGCATTTAGTGTACTAATATACAGTTGGCCATGCCTTGTTCTTGATTCAATTTTTCCTGAAGCTTGGGTGCATGATGGATAAGAATATTACTTTCCTCCCCACCATAAAGCTGGGCTGCCCTTTCTGTTAGCTTACCCATCTCTGTTTTGAACCCATACACATTTGATAGTGCGTAAGAGTTTTAGCGATCTAAAAAATAAACCACCAGACTTCTTTTGTTTTACCCACATGGAAATGCTTTTTGCTTTTCTTGTTATGCAAGTAACCCACGCTCACTTTAAAATGATTTTGAAATATAAAAAGCTAAGGGAAAAAAAAAGTAAAATCACCATAAGCCTACTAGCCAAAGATTAATGCTTTTAAACTATTTGGTGTGGTGTGCATCTTTAGGTACTTGCTTCTTTGCCTATGTTTTTTTCATAAAAGTATATACTGTTACTATTTAGTATTCACATCTGCTTTTAAAATATCTATTTATTTTGTGGTATTGGGGATTGAACCCAGAGGCGTTCTACCTCTTAGCTACACCCCCAGCCCTATTTCTTCTTTTATTTATTTATTATTTATTTATTTATTTATTTATTTATTTATTTATTTATTTATTTATTTATTTATTGTGGTACTGGGGATTGAAGCCAGGGGCATTCTACCTCTGAGCTATACCCCAAGCCCTATTTTATTTTTTAGTTTGCATCAGGGTCTCTAAGTTGCCAAAGCTGGCCACGAACCTGCTATCCTTCTCTCTCAGCCTCCCAAGAACTGAGATTACAGGCATGCTCCACCCCACCCAGCTTCATTTTTTTTTTTTTTTTTTTTTGAAACAGGGTCTCACTAAATTACTGAAGATCGCACTAAGTTGCTGAGGCTGGCCTTGAACCTGCCATTCTCCTGTCTGAACCTTCCAAGTGTTAGGATTATAAACATGCGTCACTGTGGCCGGCTTCACACATGCTTTTAAAAAAAATGCATATGTAGATGTATATCATTAGCAATTGCATAACATTCCCTTATATAAGTGTATAATAACTTAGTGAACATTTATGTTGGACATACGTGGGAAAATACAAATATGAAACTGCTATTTTTAATAAATAAACCTTAGAAACAACAAATGTCCTGGATATACTCTGGAATTGCTAGTTTGAATTGTATAAACTTAATGTGCACGTAGACATGGCACTTTGTGAAATGCAATAATACAGAAATATAAAAATAAAGTCATCACCCCATATTTAATTTTACCTCCCACAGGTGACCACCAGTAACATTTGGTGTGCATATTTTCCAAACTTCTTTCCTCTGTGGATATATGGAAAACATACAGTGAGGTTTATAGTTTTTACCCCGTAGGATCATATCATACATATCTTTCTGCAACTGTATATAATTTTTTCCCCTGTATGTTTCTTGAAAAATATTTCCAGGTCATATGTAGAGATTTAACTCCATTATGCACACACATACACATATCCCCTGCAAGATGGGTCATGTTGGGGCTTTGTGATTTACTCACAGGTGACTTTGAGAATTTATTCCTTGGCTTGTCGAAATAAATGAGTAAATGTGACTGTGTGTAAGCCATGTGCAAGGCTCTGGGGAATCTCAGCCACTTAAGACCTGCGCTTAGCTCCAGTGAGGAAACGTGGAACATGCATTTGTTATCATGGTAAAATCATGCAGCGGCAGCCCAGCTGCTACTGTAGAAGCAGAGGAGGGATAGCTCAAGACCAAGGGCGTCATAGTCACTGACAAACATCGAACACACCACGGTGCAAATCCTGGTATTTGTCACTTAATAACTGGGACCTCAGGTAACTCCTTAAGCTCTCTGCCTTAGAGCAAGATGGGTATCATAGCAGGCCATGGTGGCACACGCTTGTAATCCCAATACTTGGGAGGCTGAGACCGGAGGATCCAGGTTTGCGGCCAGCCTCAGATACTTAATGAGGCCCTCTGCAACTTAGTGAGACCCTGTTTCAAAATAAAGAATAAAAAATAGGACTGGGGGCCTGACAGATAGGTGTTTGGACACCAGGACTGTCCTTCAACATGGCCCAAGATGACACTTCAAAAAAGTCTGTGCCAACAAATTGTAGGCGCAGTCGCACCAAATTCACAAAAGAGCAATTGAAAATGCTCATCAAGACCTTCAACCAAACCCCTTACCCAGGTTATGCTATTTAAAAAAAAAAACTTGCTATGGAAATCAACATTGAAGAGTCCAGAATCCAGGTTTGGTTTCAGAATCAAAGAGCTAGGCATCAATTCCAGAAAATACTAGAGCACAAGAAGGCTTCAGAATCTAGCCAAGGCCAGGAACAGGATGGCCATCAAGAACGGATTCGAGGTGAAGTCAGACAGAGCCGCACCAGCTACAGCCCCACCCAGCTGCATGCACTCATTGAGGCGTTCACCAACAACCCTTACCCTGGGATTGACTCCAGAGAACTCCTGGCCAAGGAAATCGGGGTTCCTGAGTCAAGAGTCCAGATTTGGTTTCAAAATAGAAGATCTAGATTCCATATCCAGAGAAAAAGAGAACCTGATGAGTCACTAGAAAAAGACCAGATACAAGGTATGGAAGACACATAAAACAGCATCAGCTTCTGAGTCCACAGTTTGCAGTCCCTTATAATAATAATAAATTTTAAAAGGGCTGGGGGGAAAAAAAAAAGATGGGTATCATAATACACCACAAAGTTATCATGAATATGTAGGGGGGAAATTACTACAGTACAGGAGTTGAATTCCCACTAGTATGTGTATGATTAAGTAAATAAAACACGGTATATTAATGAACACAGTATTAGGCAAGTATGGAAAATAAAGTCATTCTGTATGCACTGGCAGGTATCAAACTCTGGCTCTGTTGTTAGAATAGTATCAGATTTCCTGCCATTTGTGTAAAATTGTTTAAAAAACTGGTGGAGCTGGGCGTGGTGGTGCACACTTGTAATCCTAGTACTTGAGAGGCTGAGACAGGATTGCAGTTTCGTGGCCAGTCTCAGCTACTTAGTGATGCCCTCCGCAACTTAGTGAGACCCTGTTTCAAAAATAAAGAAAAAATAGGGCTAGGGGTGTAGCTTGCAGGTAGAATGCCTCTGGATTCAATCCCTAGTACTGCAAAAAACGAAAAACCTAAGGTGGTATATATTTATCATGTACTTGAATTTAAACAATCTGAAGGGATATCCAAGTAACTTAGTAATTCTTATCTCCCTGAGTACTGGGGATTGAACCCAGGGACAATCTACTTCTGGGCTATACCCCCAGACATTTTTGTTTTTTATTTTGAAACATGGTCTTGCTAAATTGCTTAGGCTGGCCCCATCCTCCTGTCTCAGCCTCCCAAAAGCTTGGATTACAGGCATGCACCACCTCACCTTGCTAGTCATGCATATCTCTGAGCAAGGGAACTGAGGATCAGTAGTGAGATGTTTCCTTTCCATGGGTACCCACTGGTGCTGCTTCAATTGCCATGTGCATTTATTAAGAAAAGTTTTTTTTTTTAAATTATGATAAGATAAAGGTCTAGTTTTTCATAAAGAATAATGGTATCAGTTTAATATATACCTATTCATATATTTTATATGGTGATTTTTCATAATCTTTGCATGCAGTGGTTATAAGCATAGACCTGAGTAGTCATACTTACCAACTCTGAGATCTTGGGAGACTTTTTTTTAGGTGTTTTAAATTTCAGTTTTCTGCTGCTAAATAGTAAGTAACGATAATAACTGCCTTATGAAATGGTTATGAAAATAAGATAGCATAATCAAGTGGAAAGCAATTAAAATGGTGAATGGTATATGGTATGCACTCAAAAATTATTGTGTAATAATTGATACTACAGGTCTGTTGACCTTTTGTTGTTGTTCTTGTTACTGGAAATTGAACCCAGGGGCACCTCCGAACAACACCCTCAGCCCTATTTTATTCTGAAACAGGGTCTTGCTTGGTTGATGTGAGTCTCATGGCTTCCTGAGACTGTCCTCAAACCTGCAATCCTCTTGTCTCAGCCTACCAAGTACTGGGATCACAAACGTGCACCATCGCACCCAGCTATCTTTTGACTTTTGATTGCAATTGGTAGTAATCTCACTCACCTGGCTTATGCCAGAAAAGGAAGGTTGTTGGCTCACACTTAGAAGTCTGTGGTGTGTCCACCTTTGGGCATGGCTGTGGGGACCATCTTCTTGAAGGTGTTAGGATGCCTCTTTCAGTTCTTAAATATACTTTATTCTATGTTGGCTCAGTTCTTAAGTAACTCTAGGCCTTCATCCTAGCACCATTTTCCAGTGAAAAGAACTCAGTACTTTCCGAGGGGTTCCCAATAAAAATCCCAGAATTGTCTGGTTGGTCACGGGCCCACTCTCAAACCAGCCATGAGATTGGAATACACTGATGAAGTTCGTAATTTTAGTACTCATTTCTGCAGGCTTGATGGGAAAGGTCATCCTAAAATGTTGAGCAATCTTGGGCCTTCTGTTTTCAGACTTAGAGACTAATAAAAAACACCTGAACTAAGAACTAGGGACGCATTCCTTCCTCTGAGGAGAAATAGGGGCAACAAATACCAGGCAGGCAAAAAAACGGCTGTTCCCCCAGGCATGCTTGCCAGCTGAAGGAGTATTGCTCTCCTTTTCATGTTTATGGTGTGTGTGTGTGTGTGTGTGTGTGTGTGTGTTACCGAGAATTGAACCCAGAGGCATTCTAATTTGGAACTACACCCCCAGATCGATTTTATTTCTTATTTGGAAACAGGGTCTTGCTAGGTTGATGAGAGTCTGACTACTTACTGAGGCTGTCCTCTAACCTGCGATTCTCCTGTCTCAGCCTCCCAAGTACTAGGATTACAAGTGTGTGTCATCACGCCCGGCCATATTTATGTTTTTAGAAATGTTTGACCATAGCCGGGCGTGGTGGCGCACGCTTGTAATCCCAGCATTCGGGAGGCTGAGACCGGAGGATCTGGGTTCGCGGCCAGCCTCAGCTACCTAGTGAGGCACTCCGCAACTTAGTGAGACTCGGTTTCAAAATAAAGAATAAAAAATTAGGGCTGGGGGTATAGCTCGGAGGTAGAATGCCCCTGAGTTCAATCCCCAGTACCGCAAAAAAAAAAAGAAATGTTTGACCATACAACTGTGTTGTCACAGAGGCATGTCTTTGTACACGGGGCCGAGGTCTTAAAGTTAGCACAAGCCTGACATTGTCTACCTGGAGATACTGTTGGATCCAATAGGTGGAAGGCTTGGTCCTGCAAGACTGCCACCCATATCCCAAGCCAATCACAAGCCGCAGGGGGTAAAAGTCCCCATGGCTTGGCTTTCCCAATGACCAGCCATCGGTCAACTTGTTAACATAGAGAAGGACGCTTATCACATTGGAGATCTGAGGATTTTAGGTGTTGTGTGCCCAGGAAACTGGATGAAGACCAGACAGATACCTCACAGTATCATGACTCTCCATTAAGCAGGATGTACATGCTGTAAGCAAACAATAATGGAGATGAAGCCGGGCGTGGTGGCTCACACTTGTAATCCCAATACTAGGGAGGCTGACCCCAGTTCGTGGTCAGCCTCAGCTATTTAGTGAGGCCCTCCACAACTTAGTGAGACCCTGTTTCAAAATAAAGAATAAAAAATAGGGCTGGGGGTGTAGCCTAGAGGTAGAATGCCCCTGGGTTCAATCCTCAGTTCTGCAAAAAAAATAAATAAAAAAGGAATGGAGGCGACAGAGTGGAGCTTCTCGCTGCCCAGGGCAGGGTAGTGTAGGCAGAGATCACCTGCACTTTGTGAATCCTGCCATCCAGTTGGTTTTTTTTTGTTTTGCCGAGCATGTGTGCTTGGATTTACTAAGTTAATAATTAAAAAGTAATCCTGCTCCACCTTACATTTAAATTCTTAGTCCTTCTCTCAAAGAGTCCAGTTACTGCACCATGTTCAGGTCTGGGGCCTACAGGTCATATGTGGTCCTCTCAATCAAGTTTAGCCCCCCCCCCCCATTCTCAAAGCAGTAGAGGGAAAATAAAGAACCACCAACAGAAACATCCCTTAAAGGGACACCTCCCATTGTTTGAATGTCCTTAGAGTGACAGGCGTTCGGTGACTTGCTAGAGATGGGACTCATCTGTGGCGCCATTGTGACCTCCCCTGTTCTACCCTATGGGGAGAGTTTCCAGGGCTGCCCTTCTTTCATGACTCATTTATTTCTGGCATGGATTTATGGATCTCTGATTGATTCCTTTAGAGGCTGGGACATCAGAAGCCTGTGCTTTCTAGACTTAGTGATTCTCTGGCAATAAGGGTGCCCTTTAGTTTTTTGGGGGGTTTTTTTGCGGTACTGGGGATTGAATTCAGGGGCATTCTACCTCCGAGCTATACCCCCAGCCCTATTTTTTATTCTTTATTTTAAAACCGGGTCTCACTAAGTTGCGGAGTGCCTCACTAGGTAGCTGAGGCTGGCCGCGAACCCGGATCCTCTGGTCTCATCCTCCCGAATGCTGGGATTACAAGCGTGCGCCACCACGCCCAGCGTGCCTTTTAGTTTTGGTAGATTGCCTATCTACTGTTTGGATTTGGTCAACTTCGTTTGGTGCTTAGTAACCAAAGTCACACGTGGAGACTAGTCTTGGTCCTTGAAGTCTTATCTCGGTCTCTGAGCAGCAGACCTGGGCGTTTGCCTGATCTGCAGCTCTCTGCCTCCATAGACCTTTGCCTCAGAGCAAACTGACCAAAGAGCCTGGAATGAAGAGGCAAAGCCAGGCTACCCAGGCTGCTGGCCAGGGCGTGGTTCTTGACTGTGAGGGTTGGAGCCTTTCGAGCCCACGAGTTCTGGGTCCCAAACTCTCTTCCAACATCACCTGCCTCTTGTTGACTTTAGCTTGGTCAGAGAATACCACTCTGGGTCATCTTGCATTGCTCTCTACGGAAAGAAAAGGCCTCAATAGCAAGGCTGTTTACTTTTCCAGGGTCCGGCCTCAAATGAAGCTCATCCCTATCTGTGATATTTTCCTGGTGGCCATAAGAAGGGACTTAGGCACTCTTCTGCTCTTTGCCAGGCCTGCCCATCCCCCACGGTACCCCAGCCTGCCTTGACTAAGCTGTCGCTAGCAACCACCCACTCCCAGGTTCCCATCAAAGAGTGCTCTTAGCAAAAAGGACATTGCATTGGCTAAAGCAACTGAGAAGCCTGAGGAAGACCAGCTGTTGCCCAGGTGCCTGACCCTAGCCGAGGTTTAGGATCATGGCCGGGGACCCTTCCCGTCTCTCCACTCTGCTCCTCCCCCCAACCGAAGGCTCCCTTTTCGAGTAGTCTCAGGCTCTTAGCTTATCAGCCCTGCTTGGAAAGAACAGTACTCCTCCTTGCCAGTAGTTCCAGGAATCTCCCGGGGTTATCCCTCATTCACCCAGTTTTGGTCATGTGCCACCCAACCCATTGGCCATGGGGGAAGGGCAGGATGGAGTGCAGGGCTTAGCCAAGCCTGGATCGCTGACGTATACAAATGCACCTAGGCTGTGAGAGGAAAGGGTGGCTCCCCAGAGAAAAAGAGGGGGTGTTCGCCAGGCCGGCCACAACAACAGGTCCATGAAAGGATTCTGCAGTAGAGCTGTGAAGGGGAGAATGACGTCAAGAAATCAAACGATTCTTCCCGTGCCACTAGAGAAATGTTTAGCTCAGCGCTGTCCAATGGAAAAGTAATAGGTACCACAAATGGAGGCCACATATATACATGTATAACATATATGTTGCATGTGTGGAGAGAAATGGGTGGGATCATCATTTTTGCTACTATTGTATTTCATACTATTTTATAAAGCCAAAATAGCATTTTAACGTGTAATCAATATTAAAATTATTGAGATATTTTACTCTTTTTTTTTTGGTGCTCCATCTTTGAATGCTAGTGTGCATTTTATACCTACAACTCTTAGCGATTCAGATGTGCTAGTAGCCGGGGGCTACTGTCATGTACACAGTACTTTAGTATAGTATACACAGAAGTGTAGTGTAGCATAGGTTTAGCCAGTAGCTGCATGGAGAAGCTGGCTATCCATCATCCTCTGATAAGTCATTACTTGTCATCATGGAAGGTTCATCATGGAAGTCATCATGGAAGGTTCATCTCATTGCAGATCTCATTAGAAGAATCTACTCCGAAATGAGCCCAAGTATATTGTCATCCTGGGTATCTGGTTGGTACCACATCTGTCTAAATACCTGTCTTGCACATAGAGTTATTACGAAACAGTTGCTTATTTAGTTGTTTATCTTCTGTCTTAGACTCTTAAGTCCTACAAAGGCAGTGGCTCTTACCTATCTTGCTTACCTCTGTTCCCTAAGCACAGTTCCCAGTACATAGAATACATTATACATATTTTAAAAATGAAATTAAAAACTTAGGTGCTAGGCATGGTGGCATGTGCTTATAATCCCAGTACTTGGGAGGCTGAGACTGGAGGATCTGGGTTCGCAGCCAGCCTCAGCTACTTAGTGAGGCTTTCTGCAACTTAGTGAGACCCTGTTTCCAAATAAAGAATAAAAATAGGACTGAGGATGTAGCTTGGAGGTAGAATGCCCCTGGGTTCAATCCTCAGTACTGAAAAAAAAATTTAAAAACTTAGAGCTGGGCTTGGTGGTACATGCTTCTTGTAATCCCAATACTTAGGAGGCCGAGACAGGAGGATCACAGTTTTGCAGCCAACCTCAGCAACTTAGCAAGGCCCTCTGCAACTTAGTGTCACCCTGTTTCAAAAAAAAAAAAAAAGAGGGCTATGTAGCTCAGAAATAGAATGCCCCTGGGTTCAATCCCCAGTACCACAAAACAAAGAAGAACTTGGCCAAGGTTCTCATTTGCCAGGTTTGGTGACCATCTGGAGAAGGTGATAGTGGCTGAAGACCACAGTTAAGTGTTGGCAATATTTGTTTTTCTGATGAAGGACCGTTTGTAGTCTGTGGCTAGTTGCATTACGATTCAATCACTCTTTTGATGAATATAGAGAGAGGAAGTGATTGAATGCCTACAGGAACCCAGGCTCTGCGCCAAGCATGGGGTATATACAAAGATAAATGGAAAAGCGTCTCTGCCTTAAAACAAACAAGAAACAGAAAAGTGACTTCTGCGATCGCAGCCGTGAGTGTAATGACTCGAATAAACACAGTGTTTAGAAGGAGCATGAGGAAGGGGTTCCTACCCAGGCCAGAACAGGAGACAGACAGGAGTGTAAATTTATATTCTGTGGTGCGTGTGATGTTTTTAGCTGCCAGCCCCATGCCTGGCACATATGTTGAATCGATGAATAGAATATGGGAACAAAGTGGCCCCTGAACCTGGGGCTGAGGGTGGCTGGGTTTGTCCATCTGAGCATGGACACACGAGTACTGCAGGTGGAGAATGTTTGTGTGACAGCATGGCCTCCCGATTAGACTCCTGACTGGAGGGAATGGTGAGCTGTGGGATTGCAGCGGACAGAGGGTCACGGGCTTGGCACAAGCCTGCTGCATTTGGCAGGGCAGAGCACAAATGGCCCGCCTTCTTGTTAGTGTCCAGTGACGAGTGATGGCACTTTCTCGTTGCAGGCAAAGCGAAGGCTGGAGCTGGGAGAAGGCGGTCATCAGTACCTCTCAGATGGTCTGAAAACCCCCAAGGGTAAAGGAAGAGCTGCACTCCGAAGTCCAGATAGTCCAAAAAGTAAGGATTCTTTCAGCCCTCTCCTTACTCTCCTCGGTGTGGGATTCCCAACCGGCAGAGCTTGTGGCTGGAAGGATGCCAAGGTGTGAATAATTTGGGCATGTTTTGTTCTTTCTCATCTCTTTCTGCACCTATCCAAAAAGATAAATCCAGTGTCTGCAGACATCTCGAAAAAGGCTACCGTCACTCTAGTCCCTGGACACTGGCTTGAGGGAAGGCTTCTTTAACTGAGTACAATTCCATTTTCAAGTCAAAATACAAGCTTTTGGCACCATTCTACAATTAAATTTTACCTTCCCTTAATGGGCATGATTTTAGGGTCTGCTGCTGAGAATTGGTGAACTGTGCCAGAGTCAGTAATGTCTATGGCGACCTCAGTCTTCAGCTTAGCATATGGTAGCAGAATTGATGGTACCCAATGAATTGCACTAGTTTCTATTTCCATCGAGTTCTATCATTTCTTTTGGGAAGGAGAGAAGTAGGTTAGAAATAGTCCCTCCATGTATTTGCATTTAATGTAAAGGCTAAATTAAATTAGACTTCGGGCTTTACTGGTAGTTGATGTATTAGGCCATATACAAAATGTGTATAATACTAGATCAAAACCTCAATTTGTGCACCTATAAGAGAATAAAGGCAGTATTGGGTAAGGAAATTTTATTTATGAGAGATGGGGAGATTGGGTAGACTTTTCCAGGTGTTCTGCATCAGAATGAAACATTGTTCGAAAAATTGATGGCCGGTGAGACATACACCAGAGCCTGAAAAGTCCCCAGTCTGTTTGGGACTCTGTCCTAGGGAAAGTTGTCACCTGGCTCTATCACGTGAGACCTCACAGGTGCAATTCCTTGAGGCTCTAGCACTTTTTCATTCATTCAAAAGATCATTTTTAGCCAGGCATGGTGGCGCATACTTGTAATCCCAGTACTTGGGAGGCTAAGACAGAAGGATCACAGGTTCGCAGCCAGCCTCAGCTACTTAGTCTCTGCAACTTAGTGAGACCCTGTTTCGAAACAAAGAATAAAAAATAGGGCGTAGCTATAGGGGGTGTAGCTTGGGGGTAGAATGCCCCTGAATTCAATTCCCAGTACTGGGGGCGGGGGGAGAATTAAAAAATAGTGGTAGGGGTGTAGCTCAGAGGTAACATGTCCCTGGGTTCAATCCCTAGCACCGCCAAAAAAAAAAAAGTAATAGTAATAATTTTTGAGCACCTATAATGTGTGAGATACTTCATGAGACCCCAAGAGTAAGCCAACGTACAAACTACTGAGAAATTCAAAGGAAAAAATGCTCTAATCAGACACAGGGAGTTTTATCAGCCCTTCCTTTTCTAATACAGCAATTTCATAGCTTTCTGTGACTCACCAAAAACAGCTTTGCTTCAGATACTAATCTTCGGGCTGCAGTGGGAAAGGGGGCTTGCTTAACTGCAAAGAAACCCTTCATTTCTTTACCTCTCCCCCTCCCCCCTACCCGTTCGGTTTTTTTTTTTTGTTTTGTTTTTCTTTAAGCTCCAAAATCTCCCTCAGAAAAAACGCGGTATGATACATCACTCGGTCTGCTCACCAAGAAGTTCATTCAGCTGCTGAGCCAGTCGCCGGACGGGGTCTTGGATTTGAACAAGGCGGCGGAGGTGCTGAAGGTGCAGAAGAGGAGGATTTACGACATCACCAACGTGCTAGAAGGCATCCACCTCATCAAGAAGAAGTCCAAGAACAACGTCCAGTGGATGTGAGTGCTGGTCCCCGCTGCCTGCCTCAGTTTCTCCCAGTTCCGGCTTCCATGTCCAGACTCACATATTGCTTCTTTTCTTCCCCTTTATTCTCTCTCCTCTCCTCAACTCCTTGGGCATCAGAGCTCACAGGGTTGGTAATTTGGCTAGCATCAAAGACAGGGGACCCTGGGAATTCAACAAACCCGTGCGATTGTGAATAGGAATGCCGCTCCTCTGTCACACCGATGTTTGTGTGCTCACAAGTGTGAACTGCGAGAGGCTCACATGTGCCTTTTTCCCATCTCTAGTAGGGGTTTGGGAATTAACTAGTTTATCACCTGAGTGTGTGTGTGTGCGCACAATCGCACAGTCACAAAGCATCTTTATCCCTGGTTCTAATAAGTTAACTCACCTTCTGTGTAAAAGAAGGCAACCTGCTGCTTCCGTAGAGCAGGGATGGCAGCACTTGTTACCTGGGCGCCCACACCTGTGACTCCTAGTTGCATCGTTTGTGAATTACGGACCGAGCCTCTAAGCACCGCTGTTCCTAAGTACAGCTTCAAATTGTTAAGGATGTCAGAAGGACTAAGTGTGCTTCAGGGTGGCTTTGGAAAACTGCATTTCAAGCATTTATAAGATAAATACGTTACTTTTCCGTGCTCTTGGGATCTTGGCAGCAGTGTAACCATTTCGACCTTTGTTGCAGAAAAACCTGTTGAGTATGAGTCTTTGTTGTTGCAGATACTTGAGCTATCTCTGTGTCCTTTACTTCCTTTTCTTTTTAGTTGTTGGTGTAAGACCCTCAGAACTTATCTGGGTCTTTTCATGCTTATAGGTGAATTTTTTTTTTTTTTTTTTAACCATTCCATCTTTCCTATATTCCTGTGTCTTTTTATCTTTTTCTTCCCTTCTGGGAGGTATGTGATGGGTGGGGTGGTGGGCAGCCACGGGGCTGCTTCCCTTTGGCCTCTGAATTTGAGCCCTCTGAAGAAATAAGCCTCCTTTGGAAGAAAGAACTTTGAAAATAGCTGCTTTTTTTTTCATGTAATTTTTGTGGGATGAAAAAAGTATATGAAGCTTTACTTTTCACACTTGGCTAAGAAGCAGTGTGACCTCCTGTGTCGAGAGGGGACATCTACCCCGACGCCCAGCTCTCTCTGCCCTTGCTGTCTGATGAGTCTGTGTTTGGGTTCCAGGGGCTGCAGTCTGTCTGAGGATGGGGGCATGCTGGCCCAGTGCCAAGGCCTGTCGAAAGAAGTGACCGAGCTCAGTCAGGAGGAGAAGAAATTAGACGAACTGATCCAAAGCTGCACCCTGGACCTCAAACTGTTAACCGAGGATTCAGAGAATCAAAGATATCCTTTGTGCTGCTGAGGGCTAATGCCTTCTAGACCATGTCCAGGGTTGACAGTCTGACTTATGCACCAGGTAGATTTTATTCTGGTTTTGTGCAAGTGTGTGTACCTTTCATAGCTTTTTGGCTAAGAAGTCAGTATTTATGGTAAGGTAGTAGCCGGGTGTGGTGGTGCCTGCTTGTAGTCCCAATACTTGGGAGGCTGAGACAGGAAGATCATAGGTTCGAGGATAGCCTCAGCAAGTAGTGATGCTGTCATCAACTTAGTGAGACCTTGTTTGAAAATAAAAATTAAGAAAAAATAGGGCTGAGAGTGTAGGTTGGAGGTACAATGCCTCTGCTTTCAATCCCCAGTACCCCCCAAAAATATATTGTAACATATTTTGATAGTTGGGAGGGAACTGTATTTTTAAAGCATTTTATTCATGTGTGGTTGGAGCATATGGATACACTCACAGCGTAATGCCACACTATTAAAAGATACGTAAGGTGTCAGTATTAATATTAATGACAACACTCAGTAGATAAGTCTTTGGCTTCCCAGATTTTTGGTGGGTGTTAGCTGTCACTGTTGGGGTTCTCACATTCTATTTTCTTTTCATCAGACATTGTAGCAACTGGAATTTGCTGCATCTATCTGATTGGGCTATAGTTGAAGGGTTTGAAGGAAAATAGAAAAATTATACTCCAGCTCTTAAAGCGCCTCAAGCTGATTCCCAGCACTGACTTGAGACGCCTCCCCCAAGACATCTCAACTCACCTGTGCCTCTTCCAACATTTGTCTTCGGAAACAAAAATATGAAAAGCCAATTCTTGTTTCCAACTTGATGACGCCCTTTTGACCATCACAGGAAGACTTGTTCTTCATCATCTTCCTGCAAACAAAATAGGAGAGAGATTGCTTCATTATGTCAACCAGGTTCAGCAGTGCTCTCAGTTACTAGCAGACAAAAGCAACAGTTCTCCCGTCTCCGGCTTTAGTTCCAATCTTCTGATGATTCCACCCTTACCTTTGTTAGGAAATAAAATATGCCCCGCCCACATTCTCCTTAGGGTCTCATCCCTCGCAAGCTCTGTTCTGGAGGATGTGAATACATTTATTTTCCAATTCAGGCAGGTTCTTTTTAAACCTGCAACTGTTCGTTTTCGGTTGACCAAAGAATCAGCTTTGTCATCTGATAATTAGATGGAGAAGAAGGGTGATGACATGACCTCAAGTGGATCTACAGAAAAGAACCCAACAGCGGGGCTGTTCCACTTATTGTCTAGTTGAGAGCCCAACGTGGAGGAGCTGGCGTGGTTAGACGTGATTGACAGCTTTCCGAAGCGTGTGGCTTAGACCATTGTCACCTCTATTAGCTTTCCCTGGGGCCTTTGTGGCAGGAAATGAAAGCTTCCTTGCAGGGAACTGCTAGCCCAAGAAGCAAATTTGGGAGGGAACCGCAAAGGAAGCACTTTTTAAGTTTGTAAGATTAGAGAATACATTTGCGCAATTTATTTCAAGTCTCCGGTTCCTGATTGGGTGCAACTTGTTCACAAATGTGTTGAAATTTTCCTTCCTGCATCATGTTGGGTAATTGTAGATGAGTTTTTATTTTATAAGTTCTTGTCACATGGCTTTTTGACAGTGGGCCGTAGGGTAAGTGGTTATCAGTTCTCCCCAGTATCCTGGTATCCTCAGTAAAAATCAGAACTATCTGATCTTTTGTTGTAGTTTTTTTTTAATTTTTTTTTTTTTTTTTTGTCCTAGGAGTTGAACCCTAGGGGCATTCTACCTCCAAGCTACAGTTCCAGCCCTATTTTTTTACTTATTTTGGAACAGAGTCTCATTAGGTTGTGGAGGCTTATAGTGAACCTGCAGTCCTCCTATCTCAGCCTCCCACGTACTGGGATTACAAGCATGCGTCACCATGCCCAGCTTTTTCCTTCTTTTTTTAAAATGGTACTAGGGATTGAACCCAGGGGCATTCTACCTCCAGGCTACACCCCCAAACCCTTTTTATTTTTTATTTTGAAACAAGGTCTCAATAAGTTGCAGAGGCTGACCTTAAATCTGTGATCCTCCTCTCTCAGCTTCCTAAGTACTAGGATTACAGATATATGCCACCATGCCCAGTGTCCCGACACTTTTTATTTTTTTATTTTGAGACTGGGTCTCACTGAGTTGCACAGCCTGGCCTCAAGACTTGTGATCCTCCTGTCTCGGCCTCCTGAGGCACTGGGATTACTGGCACACACCCCAGGGCCCAGCTTTGGTCTTCTGTAAAAACACCCAAAAATTGGCTTCTTTCGTGGGATAAACAGTGACCTAAAACCCAGACTCTTGCAAGAGCAGTCACTCTCAAGCTCAACACTTAACTTACTTTTGTCTCAACCGAAACTTGAAGAAGTCTGTGATAGATGTCCCCATCTGTGTGTGCACATTTCATGTCGATGTGCCTTTTTTTTCTTTGGAATGCATTCAGAGTTTCTTTCCATATCTCTTAAGAAGCTCCCATTCTCAAGGACATCATTTCCCCTGAGCTCGCGAAGGCCTGTCTTTGTATTAAACAGGTTAGATCATAGACACTATTTCACCTACAGAAATGCTTTCATTGATTTGTTATTTTGCTGTTGTATCATAGATATTTTTCTAGGTTTATATTTTCTTGAAAACACTGTACATTAGGCCATTTCCCTTACCCAAGAAACCCAAGCAACCTATTCTCATTTGGTGCCAAGTACAAGTTTGTCTCTCCTGGTAAGTTCTCAGGAATACTTTTGTCATATAATAAGTGCCATATTCTTTCATGCTATCCTTTTAGGCTTGGCTTCCAGGACACTTGAAAGAATATGTTTAGTACTCCCAGTACTTGGGAGGCTGAGACAGGATCGCAGGTTCGAGGCCAGCCTAGCAAGACCCTGTTTCAAAATAAAAAAATAAAAAATGGTCTGTGGGTGTAGCTCAGAGGTAGAATGCTCCTGGGTTCACTCCTCAGTACCAAAAGAAAAGGAAAAAAAAAAAAAAAAAACCAGAAGAATTATTATTAGAAGTATTCAGTACTCAGAAGTAACTACCAAGAGTAGCGAAATGTTGATTCTTTTCCCCTAAATCACTGTGTCTCAGGCTCATTTGGGTTGTAGAGTACCTTGGAGCCTCCTTCTTCCTTATAAGCCCGGAAGTATTAGTAGAATTGATAATATCACACAAAGGATAATTTTTCTAACAGAAATAATGACACTCTTACCTGTAGGTAATATATAATCACCACCAGTCCAGGGGCACTTAAGAAAACAAGCCGTCTGCCCGAGTACTACTCTCAGTTCTCTTGCTAATACATTTGCTACTTAATTCATTCACTTGGTAGTTGGTGAGACTTAACTAATAGCAGATAGAAGTAACTGTAGTCTTGAAAAAATTATGATTAATAGAGCTTAAGTTTTTTCTGCAAGTTGGGATCTGCTGTCGTTCACTCTGAGTGACAGAGCACTTTGCCGGAGCCATGAACTGACTTCCTGTGCACCAAAAGAAACCTGATTTCAAGGTCCCTGACCTACATGGGTTTTAATTTTCATTTGATACTCTGTTTTTTAACTATTCTGTTTCTAGGTTTATTATAGTATCTTAAGTAGCTATAGACTTTAGAAATGGGCAAGATAAAGTATACATTGGTTTTGTTGTCTGGAACTTCAACCAGTAAAGCTTCCATGGGAGGCCCCATATATTTATTTGAAGATCCAGAAGGGGAGACATCTATATTCTTGTAAGCCATAAGGTGATTTATCTATTGATTTGTTTTTTTTTCCGTGTGTCTCTTTTGTCATTTTCATGATGACTGAATCTGAGGCAATTAGATGGAAGATTTCCTTAACACTTGTTACGTTAGCTTATGTTACATATCAAGATATTCGAAAAATTAGTGGCCTTAAAGACCAAACTGTTATAGTTGTGAAAGCCCCTCCAGAAACAAGACTTGAAGTGCCTGACTCAATAGAGGTAAGGAGACTGCATCTTTGTGCATCTTCAGAGTTCTTTCTGGAGTACCTGAAGTTGAAGAATCATTGATTCCTGGTTAAGCCTGTCCCCTCCTAAGCACGGGATAGTTCATTCTCGTTTATTTTGCTCAGCCCTAAATTTAAACACATTTCAACAGTGTGGTGTTTATTGAATTTCCAAAACGTCTGATTTTAACCTAGCAGGGTGTTCAACTTGGGGCAATCTACAGTATCTTGTCCCTTCTTGTGCTTCTTCTTTTCCATAATGTATTACTTGGTGGTGTGGATCTATTTGAACTACCTGGGGAATTTTATGTTGGTTACCCTATATCGGGTCTCCTATGAGATACAAATGTTTTAAAGTACCTCCCTAACTTAGCACATTTTAAAGATTTTGAAAAATCATTTCTCACATGTTTACCTATAAGAAATTAAATGAGACTTTGGGGGAAATTGATAAACTAGAATATTTTAAGAAAGTAGAATATTTTTGTGGTCACTTGCAGATATAATTTGCTAATATAGATTTAGACTCTAAGATGAAGCACTGTAGTAAAAAGAATACATAGAAGATAAAAGGAAGATGAAATTGGCAAATTCCTGTCTAGGGTAGACTTCTCACCTAAAAATATGGAAAGCTAGCTGGACGTGGTGGTGCACATGTGTAATCCCAGTACTTGGAGGCTGAGATAGGAGGACCACAGGTTCGCCACTCGCCTCAGCAACTTAGTGAGACACTATTTCAAAACTTAAAAAAAGAATAATAATAATAGGGCTGGGGATGTATCTCAGAGGTAGAATTGCCCTGGGTTCAATCCGGAGTACCACACACAAAAAAAGATTAAAACTTTAGCTGGGCGTGGTGGCACACTCCTATAATCCCAGTACTTGGGAGGTGGAGATAGGAGGGTTGTAGGTTTGTGGCAAGTCTCAGCAACTTAGCGAGGCTCTCTGCAACTTGGTGAGACCCTGTTTCAAAACTGAAAAAAACCAAAATAAGGCTGGGGATGCAGTTCAGAGGCAGAATGCCCCTGGGTTCAAAACCTAGTACCACAAAAAAAGACAAATGCTCCATGAGGAGTTTTAAACATCAGTATGCTACATTCTCTTACTAGATGCAGTTCCTAACACTTAAGAATATTATTTATACATTAGTTATTAAAGCTCTGCATTAGAAAGTCCTACTGTAAAGGAACAATTATACAGAAATACCATATTTGAAATTCTTAATAAACGTTTTTAAAACTTGCAGAAAAAGAACACAATTGACTTCACTCGTGGTGCTTGCCCTTTTTATAGACTGACCCCCTTTTTCCCAAAAAAAAGAAATTATCTTCCTCTAGGGCAAGAGTCAGCAAACTTTTTTTCAAGCACGCAAGGGGAAATGTCTGGCTTGTTAGCCATGTAGTCTCTGTTCAGATTGTTCAACCACTCAGCTCTGCCACTGTCATGTGCAAACAGCCATCAACAGTGAGAATGTCACAATTCTGTTCCGATAAAACTTTATTTACAAAGCAGACATGATTTGGCCTTCAGGCTGTGGTTTGCCCGCCCCTGCTCTGAAAGATGACAGTCTTTGAGAGCGTTAGACTACCCAAGAAGAAGCAAAATAAGTGAGGACTCGTTACTCTTGAGTTGTAATTTTAGACGGAAACTGCGGTGGCTTTCATTTCTAAGAGGACTTTGGGGTTGAACTTCTCCCACTTGTGTTCGTAGAGCCTACAAATACATTTGGCAAGTACCCAAGGACCCATTGAGGTTTACTTGTGTCCAGAAGAGACTGAAACACACAGTCCAATGAAAACAAACAACCAAGACCACAATGGGAATATCCCTAAACCCACTTCCAAAGGTAAAAATTCTACTTTCGTCTTTTGGAAACATGTTAAAAATGACGGTGACTAGAAGGACCCTTTATTGGAACCACAAGTCTAGCCCAAAACAAAGGCATTTATTGTTATTAAGGTAACAGTCTTTTAAAGCCATACCGACTGACTGTTTTACAGAATAACGATCTTGGGCAAATGGCCCCTTCACCTACTGCCGGAGCCCCTTCAGGCTTAGTCATTAGCAGAAATCATTGAATCAGTGTTTTAGAAAACAGCTGAAGTTAGGGGTGAGATTGAGCAAGGTTTTGGGGGAGCATCAGCTATACCTACCGTATACCTTTGAACAACACTGAAAGACTATTAGGAAACTAAAAAGGGTTGAAGAGAAAAGCCTTCGCTAGAGAATTTTTCTTCCTAATGTGATGGAGAGGGAACCCTAGGAACATAAATCTAACTTTTCCTTCCCCCTCTATTGCTAGAACAAGACTCTTTGCAGTTTCAGCTTAGGGATATATATTTAATTTTCCCCCTACCTTCTCCCAATATAGCAACAAAAATAGGAGTGATTTAAGTGAATAGGCCTGATTTAATACTGAACAAAAATATAGCACTTGAAATGGTAAAACAAAAGACCATCCTTTTTCACCATAGAAATTTAAAATGGATATAGCTTATATCTTATTATATGTATTTTTAGAGGGCTTTAATAAACTGATCGTCCAAGGGGAAAAAGAAAAAGACTAAGTTAAAATTAGTGAGTTCCTACTAGGGAACCAACTTTTCAGCATATCTGTTTGAGTGTTTTTCTTAAAACAATGACCATCCGGGCATGGTGGTACACGCTTGTAACTCTAGTACTTGGGAGGCTAAAACTGGAGGATCAGGTATTTGAGGACAGTCCCAGCAAGTAGTGAGACTCATTGACCTATCCATTCTTCCAGAAAGATTTCTTTGATTTTTCTCCTAATTCTCTGTTTACACCAATGTTTTCCTTTCAGATTTGGCTTCAAACAACTCAGGACATAACGATTGCTCAATTTCTATGGCGAACCTTTCTCCTTTGGCCTCCCCAGCCAACCTTTTACAGCAGACTGAGGACCAAATTCCTTCCAACTTAGAAGGACCGTTTGTGAACTTACTGCCGCCCCTGCTCCAAGAGGACTATCTGCTGAGCCTGGGGGAGGAAGAAGGCATCAGTGACCTCTTCGATGCTTACGATTTGGAAAAGCTCCCCTTGGTGGAAGACTTTATGTGTAGTTGATTATGCTTCGGGTGGACTCTCCTTATAAACCAATATTTTTTTATCATGGAACCAGAATATCTGTCATGCAGTGTTGTCCCTTCCTACCTTTTTCCTCCAAGAGAGTATCATGAAGTAAACTACAAACTTCAGAACAAAGCTGACATTTTAACGAATTTTAAAAAAAACAAAACAAAACAAAGGTTGTCTAAGCGCACAGTTGCAGGTTCCCTTGGGAAATCCCTGCCTTGTCCCAGGCTCCAAAATCTCCTGGATAAGTCAGCAAGTGAGAAAATGTGCAATCAGGTGTCTCTCACCTGTCCTTTTCCTCTCTCCCCCTTTCCTCCCGGATTGGCTTGCTGTGCCTGACGGATGGGCTGTAGAATGGGGTCTGGCTACCTGGCCCGCTGGAAAACAGCAATCTTCCTTAATAGCATTTCAAGCCGTGCCTTCTCCGCAGAATGCATGTCTTTGGGGTCTGCTAATACGGAATGGAACTGCAGCAAATGCAAACTTGAAGTCATGCAAAAAAAAAAAGTATGAAATGGATGTCTTCAGCTCTTCTTAGGAATATTTAAATTACTGTCATAATTCAATTTAAGCTATGGACTGTGTGTCCCACTCGGAGGTCGAGTGGACCTCCGCAGCCTTTCATATGAAGAACCTGTTTTCAGAGTACTTGTTGCAGATACGGAAGACTAGTAGAGTTCTGCCACTCGAAGCTGTTGTGGATTTTCCTGTCTCCATAAACCACTCCCGCCCCCCTGTCCCTAATGTTATTTGTGAGTTTCCAGTTGATTTGTAGCAAATGCCTACTTAGGAGTTCTTTGTGGATTGTTTTAGACTTTCTATATTTTTTTAGCTGCCATTTAAGCATTCCTGTGGCACCCATCACCATTTCAATTTAATTGTTTACTTTGAAGCAGTTTTTTTTTTTTTTTTTTTTTTTTTTCCTTTTTTGCAAATCCGTATTACTTTAGCAGAGGGAGAGAACCTCTACTGATCAGAGAGCATCTACACCTGTGTAACCTAAGGTCTACCGGCCTCTGCAAGAAGAGGTGCTTCCTCTCCTCTCCCGGGAGGGAGAGCTTGGGGCCGGTCAGCCCTGGAGCTCGCTGACATGGGGAAGGACAACAGGTCGGATGATGAGCAGTCCCAAGGAGCAGCAGGCACAGATCCCTCCGTCCTTGGGCTTCCCGGCCCCTGGGACCGGGGAAAGGGCTCTTACGCCACACTCAGGGAGACCACTTCTCAGGATGGGGTCGGATGGGAAGGCCTCTCGGGAGAAAGCTGTTTCCATTGTGTGAGTGGCATTCTATCAGGGGCACCTCCTTAAGCTGGTGAGAGCAGGGAGCCCCCCGCTGCACCAGGTGGTATAGTCCTGACCAGAATCCGTCCCCTTTCTCTGCGAAGAAGGGAGTGCGTGCAGGGGGGCGGGCGGGTGGAGCAGGAAGGAGAGAATGCCAGGGCGTCTCCCTCTTTATTCCTCAGGAATGGTGTCCCAGGTTGGAGGCTTCACGTCAGCTGCAAATCCTCCAGGTTATGTCCAGGAGTGGCTTTCCCGTTGGCAGGTGGCGCTGGCCATCTTCCCCCTGGGAGTGTGGCACGGTACCTCAGGTCCATTCCTTGGATGCTAAGGGCTGCGGAAATGAGGGAGTCACGAAAAAGTAAACCTCCAAGCCAACGGTTAAATTGGAATGCTGTGTGCCTGGCCCGCTGGGGAGGTACAAAGAAGGCACTAGACTCAGAGGCGTTCGATGGAGTTGAAACTATCCCTTAGGAAAACAGTTTTTAAACAAACCACAAGAACCCCGGCCAGTTTACTCTAGATAGATTTCCACAATATGCAAAGTGGTGGTGGGGTCAGGACAGAGGACACCAGCACTTTAAACTCTGTGTGTGGGTATGCGTGGTGTATGTTTGGGAAGAAAAACAAAGGTGCAGACTATCTTCCTCTCTCTTCTTCAGCCTCCGTCCCCAGGCCTCCTCCCCCCACACACACTGGACTTGGTACAAAATACCCGTGTGGTCCGAGAAGAAGCGTTGGGGTGGAGGAGGGAGGGGGAGCTTTGTGTTAAGTGCCTACTGGAAATGCACTGTGGGGTTTTTTCCTGTATGGGAAACCGTTTATGCCAAGCTTTCCCCCCCATTTCCCATATTTATCTCATCGGGTTAGCTGCCTCTGCTTCCAGCTTGGTGTAATTCTCTTTGCCAGCTGCACAGAGCTGATTTTTTTTTTCCAAAGTCTAAAGACTGAGCTCACCTGGCTAGGCTGTTGTGTGTTTTGTTGACTTTCTCGTTGAAACTTTTCGTAATGTAATGCCGTATTTATTGTTTTAAAAAAAAAAATGAAAGGAATACTAATAAGTCTTAAAAGTTCCTTCATGCATAAGATTTTTTTCTTTTTCCAGTTACTGGGCGTAACAGGTGCACATTAGTTAGACGTCCACACTGTGTTCTGTTGGCATTAGACGTTTCTTTTCACATGAGCATCTGGCACACAAAGTGGGTTAGTAGTTCACTATTTGTGTTATTTTTTAAGTACTGAGTATGCAGGTTTCCTGGTACCATTGAGTTGCTGCTATTTAAGCTCACACATGAAATGGCTAAAAGTTACAAGTGTGCGATTATGACTGCGTGAGCCTTAGAAAATGAAATGTATAAAGGGCAACACATGAGCTGTCAAACAGTGTTAGGCGTGTGTTTTATGTACAGAAGTTTGTGCATAGCGATTCCTTTTTATTTAAGTTGATATGTAGTCTACTCGCGTTTTCATTATTTAGCAATTTTGTACAAAGATAGCAATTAATTTGTAAACACTGCCAGAATATTTTCTAGCTGGTTTGTAATTTTTTTAAAAAAAAAGTGTTACCTTGTTTTTTGTTTTTGTTTTTGTTGTTGTCGTGGTTGTGGTTCTTGCTTTCCTTCGTGTCGTCCGTGTAGACCTGTAAATAGAATTGCAGTATTTAAAGCTCTAGCTTTCGGGAAAAAGGAAGTAAGAACTCTGTGTGTGCATGACCAGCTGTGTGTATGAGAAGGAGGGATTTGCAGGAAAATGCCTTGCAGAGTAGTCGGGTGGCAACTGTCAGGGTGTGGGAATTCCTTTTCCTACGGGGTACGTGATTTTGTAAAAAGGAAGTATTTCTCCCAAGATCGGGAGTAGGCAAACTACTAATCAGTTTAGCTTTGTGTTGTATGCTAGTTTAAAAAGGAAAATATGTAATATAATGTAAAAACAAAACAACAAAAAAAAGCTTTTATGATGGATTTTGTAAATAGATTTGTTACAGGGTGACCTGTTCTCTAGCTGTGATCTTACCACTTCAAATGGATGTAATTTGAATAAATTTTGTATGGTAAAGGATCAATAAAATGATTTTTTTAAGAGTTCAGACTTGTGGATGGATTTCCTTGGTATTATCTTAATGCTCCTGTATCTATTTAATTTTTGAAGATGTTCTTTAACAAGTTAAGGAGAAAGGTTGAACAACAGCTTAACATCATATGCCTGACCCGTTACTTGGGATTCTGGGTATGTCGAGCACCTGGGGTGGGCTCTGCACGCTGTGCGACAGAGCTTGTCATGGCCCTTTGACCATCTGCATATATATGCCAAGTTTTATTTCTCATAATGGATATGAAGCCATGGATTTTACTGTGGTTTGGTTTTTTTGTGTATGTGGTGCTGGGAACTAAACCCAGGGAATACACCCCCAAGCTCTATTTCATGTTTTACTTGGAAATAGGGTCTCACTGGGTTGCTGAGGCTGGCCTAGGCTGGCCTAGGCTGGCCTACAACCTGCAGTACTCCTGTTTCAGCCTCTCAACTACTGAGATTATGGGAGTGTGCCACCATACTTGGCTTAATTTTTTAATTTGAAACAGGGTCTCCCTATGATGCTGAGGCTGTCCTTGGACTTGCGGTCCTCCTGTCTCAGCACCCCAAGTACCTGGCTAAAGCCAATGCGTTTTAATTCTCAAGTCTGGGAGTTACCTCCCATGGTCTAGATTCTGTATTTCTTATAATACTGCCTACTAGCGGATTAGGATTTTTAACTGCCATATCACTTTCTTAACTCTCAAGTTTGTTGTCCCCAAATCCCAATGTGCTATAGATTGAACACACAGAAAGTCAATTTAGAAGAAATTTTTTTTTTTAAGGAAATATTCCCTGCTCTCCCATTTTATTCACCCCCAGAGATTTATCACTGTCATTTTTTTCCTACCTTCTGATCCATTTTCTAAATGTAAACATGCATGTCCATGGACGTGTGTATTTTAACATAATTGTTTCATTAAATAGATCTAAGGGTATCTTTTCATGTTAGCACTTGTGCATCATGTTCATGGCCTTCCAAGACTCCACACCATTCCAGGGATTCAAATTCTGTTGCATCCTTATCTGGATTATTTCCTGGTTTGTGTGTGTGTGTATGTGTGTTATTTATTTATTTATTCATTCATTCATTCATTATTTGTACCAAGGATTGAACCCAGGAGCATTCTACCTCCGAGCTACATCCCCCAGGCCTATTTTACTTTTTGTTTTGAAACAGGGTCTCACCAAGTTGCAGAGGGCCTAACTAAGTAGCTGAGGCTGGCCATGAACCTGCGATCCTCCTGTCTCAGCCTCCCAAGTACTGGGATTACAAGCATGTGCCACCATGCCCAGCTTGATTTCCTGTTTTGAAATATTTTTTTTTTTTACTGTTTTCCTTAAAAGAAATAATAATAATATGCCACAAACTATTTTCTTAACATAGTACAATACACAATAGAATTTTCCACTGGTGATATTGAATACATTCACAATGTTGTACAGTCCTCACCTCTATCCAGTTCTAAAACATTCCATTGCCCCAAAAGGACGCCTGTGCCCATTACGCAGCCACCCCTTACTTGTAGCCTCTGGGACCTGCTAAGCTGTTTTCTTTCCCTATGGATTTGCCTATGCGGGGTTTTTCTAATAAATAGAATCACAATATCTGGCCTTTGGCGACCAGCTTCTTAGTGTGCTGATTCCAAGGTCCATCCGTGCTCTTGCATGCGTCAGTGACTCATTCTTTATGCCTGAATGACATTCCATTGTACAGCTCCACTACATTTTATCCATTCACCAGCTGGTGAGCATTTGGGTTGTTCCCTCCTTTAGGCTACCAGCAGGCCAGTCGCTACTTTAGGTACTTCCTCTGCCTGTCCTGTGTATTTTTCAAAGCATGCGGTCCTGCTTTATGTTATGGAGGAGACCTTTCTACTCACCATTGTGATCCGAGTTCCTAGAACAGTGCCTGGCACATAAGCACTTAGTAAGTATTTGAATGAAATGTTTTTATTTTGCAAATGAGTGGCCTGAAGTTTAAAATCTTAAAAAAAAAAGGGGGGGGGAGGGAAAAAAAAGATGCCCAAGTGATGCTGTTAGTGAGCTCAAAGGTCTTTACACATACACTTTCCTCTTCTTGTCTGGTAGTTGACTCTGTGTGTGTGTGTGTGTGTGTGTGTGTTACTGGGGATTGAACCCAGGGACATTCTACCTCTTGAGCTCCACCCCCAGCCTGATTTTTTATTTTTATTTATTTTTTATTTTTTGAGGTACTGGGGATTGAACCCAGAGAAATTTTACCTCCGAGCTACACCGCTGGTCCTATTTTTTATTCTTTATTTTTTTGAAACAGGGTCTCACAAAGTTTCGGAGAGCCTCACTAAGTAGCTGAGGCTGGCCACGAACCTCTGGTCCTCCTGTTTCAGCCTCCCAAGTACTGGGATTACAAGCATGTGCCACCACACCCAGCTTATTCTTTCTTTTTGATACAAGGTCTCACTAAGTTGCCGGGGGCCTCACTAGGTAGCTGAGGCTGGCTGCGAACCTGCAATCCTTCTGTCTCAGCCTCCTAACTACTGGGATGACAAGCGTGTGCCACCACACCTAGCCTGACTTTTTTTCTTTGCATTTTGGTTTTAGTTTTGTGTAGAATTCTGTGTCCTTGGGTTGGGGAGCCTGCTGTCCAGCCCAGCAGTGCGCACATTTGGTCAGCAGGCATTCGAGCCTGTAATCAAGCCCATGATGAAAGCTGAAGGAAATTGCAGGAATACACATTCCCACTCCCGGGTAGTTTACCGACGGGAAGCAAGACTGGCACACAAGACAAGGATTGCCCAGCCACAAAAGCGGCCAAAAAAATCTAGCCAGGATGAATTGAGTTGATCACCAAGGGCTGTATTCTTTAAAAAGATGAATGTAGGACTAGGATGCGTAACTATTTTGTAATTCAGAATTTTGCATGAGTATTGTCTAGAAGTGGGCTGTGCACTGAGGAAATTTGAGAAATCGGTTTCAGTAATATTAAGAGAGAGGAAATAAAATGATCATGGGCGGGGGGAGGCTGATTACATTCACTCAAGTAATCCGTTAAGGAAAAGAGTTGTACAGCTATTCAGTTGCTCAGTTGATCTGAATGAACGTACAGCGTTGCTCATATGTCAGGCGCAGTTTAGAGAAGCAACGATGGAGATCTCGAATAAGTGACTTTTTTCCCCTCAGCAGTGGAAGACTTAGCAGGACAGATGGTTAAAGGCAGAAACAGAAATGGAGGTGGGTGCAGCTTTTGCCGCTGGAGAGGTCGGAGGTAGGGTGGTCAGGCAGCTCCCAGAGGCAGGGCCGGGCATCCACATGCAGAAGGGCAGGGAGAACTCAAACTAGAAGAAACAAGTGGGTCTCTTTTCTAGGCTCCAGGGAAGGGGAAGCCCCAGTCTAGCTCTAGATGACAATCTTCATGTAAAGGGAAAGACGAGAGGACATTGCAGGTCATGCATCCATCAGGATGTTCCCAAGAATTCTGGCACTGGCTACGGAGAAGTAGTGTGGAGTCCATCAGAAGTTAAAGTCGCATTCACAGTGGCAAGGTGTGGCATTCCATGGAACACAAAGAGTGGGCCTTTTATTGTGCCTTAAGTCTGGGACATGAAGACTGGAAGACAAACAGAAGAAAATAATTCATGAAGATATTCTGAAAATTTTTATAACACCAGACACCATTGTCATTATTATTACTATTATTATTATTACTATTACTTCTTTTGGGGTGTGTGTGAGGAGCTCTATCAAAAGCTTCTACAGAGCTGGGCATGGTGGTGCACGCTTGTAATCCCAGTACATGGGAGGCTGAGACCGGAGGGTCTGGGTTCATGGCCAGCCTCAGCTACTTAGTGAGGCCCTCCACAACTTAGTGAGACCCTGTTTCGAAATAAAGAATAAAAAATAGGACTAAGGGTGTAGCTTACAGGTAGAATGCCCCTGAGTTCAATCCCCAGTACTGAAAAAAAAAGCTTCTACAGTTCCTGATGCCCCAGTGTCTGGGAAGTGCTGTGGGAAACAGAAGGGACAGAGTCATCCCATGTTATTATCAGGGACCTGCTTCCAAAGCACCATGAGAAACCCCAGCATTGCATCTGTTAGGAAGTCTTAGGTCTTGAGGACGTACCACATAACAGAATAGATAATGTTGGTGCCCAGCTTCGGGACAGCATGTTTTTGTTGTTCTTGATGTTGTTGGGTTTTTTGTTTGTTTGTTTTGTTGTTGTTTTGTAATATTGGGGATGGAATCCAGGGGCACTCTACTTCCAAGCTATACATTCCTAGGCCTATTTTTTATTCTTTATTTTGTTTGTTTTGTTTTTGTGGTACTGGGGATTGAACCCAGAAGCAATCTACCTCCAAGTTACACCCCCAGTCCTATTTTTTATTCTTTATTTTGAAACAGGTCTCACTGAGTTGCAGAGAGCCTCATTAAGTAGCTGAGGCTGGCTGCAAACCCAGATCCTCCAGTCTCATCCTCCCAAGTACTGGGATTACAAGTGTGTGCCCCCACACCCCGTTTATTCTTTATTTTGAAACAGGGTCTGCCTATCTCACTAAGTTGCTGAGGCTGGCCATGAACCTGCAATCCTCCTGTCTCAGCCTCCCAAGTACTGGGATTACAAGTGTATGCCACCATGCCCAGCTATCTTTTCTTTCTTGAATCAATGACAGTGCCTGACTTACACAAATCAGGAAGACAGGAGCACAGGAATTAAAACCCAGGGAATTGAGACAAACCAACAAAACAAAACCAATAGTCAAGGTCTAGTTTTTCACATGGATAATACTCTGATCACAAAATAATAATAATTATTGTTACTACTATTAATATGGCACTAGGGATTGAACCCAGGGGCATTCTACCTCTGAGCTACATTCCCAGCCCTATTTTTATTTTCTCACAAGGTTAATGAGTCTATTTGCTGAGGCTGTCCTTGAACCTGCAATTCTCCTGTCTCAGCATCCCAAGTACTGGGGTTACAACCGTGTGCCACCACACCCAGCTATGATCATAGAATTATAATATCTAACTTGGAAGGTGACCTCTCATCCTACAAAGACCTGGTTTAATTACATGATAATTCAGTGATCAATTTCTTTTTTTTTTTTTTTTTGTTCAACTGTGGGTGTTGAACCTAGGGGACATTCTACCTCTCAAGTATACCCCCAGCCCTTTATTATTATTAACTATTACTATTATTATTACTACTACTACTACTATTACTATTTTGAGGGTCTCACTAAATGCTGAAGCTGGTCTGCAATCCTGTCCAAGTACTGGGATTACAGGCATGCACCACTGTGCCCAGTTCATTTTGTTATTGTTAGTTAAGAAAATGGTCCCCAGATTCCTAGTCCAACGCTCTTCCTGCTGCATCTGTGAAGTCTGTTAGTTCCCTACCAAAATATGTTCTTCCTAGTCTGAGCCCCGAAAAGCAGCCTTGCTGTTCTGGTTAGTTCGTCATTTCTGAAAGATCCCTGTGCCTGTTCTTCGCCAGCACTGTAATTCCTTCTGCTCTTCCACACTGAGTCTCATAGGTGCATGGCGGTCATTATCCCCCGAGCCTCTCTGCACAGCAACACACGGAGGGGGGTGGAAATCATTAGGAAGAATAACTTCGGAGGACTTAGTGTTTCTTTTGTCTTCAGTATTTGATAAAAATAGATTTGTTCTACTTAAATAGAGGAAGAATCAAATTGGCAGCCGCTTCTAAATAGGATATTCGGTTTCCTCCTTGCAAAGCTTCTCTTCCTGTATAGACTTCTTTTCAGCTTCAGAAGTCTTCAAGACAGTTTTTTTTTTTTTTTTTTTTTTTTTTTTGCATAATCAAATCAGGGACTTTTGCCTTGGCTGAAGCCTAATTTATACTGTACTTCTCATTCCTGAATAGTCCTTAGCATTGTAGAGGGCTTTGCAACTTACCAAGTATTTTTATGGGCCTGTCTCTTCAGCTTAAGCCATTTATAACTGATGGCAACAGCTGCAGAATTACTAATCAATTTGAAAAAAAAAAAAATGACAGAACAGTAGGTGGGGTGCTGGGAATGGAGGAAGGAAAGCATTTAGCCTTGAGCCATACCCTGGAGACCGAGAATCACAGGAGAGACCTGAAAGGATGCCATCAGAGAAGGAAAGTTGAGGCAGGCCAACAAAGCCCACGTGTAGATGGGTAGAAACTGGAAGTGTGCATGTGTGTTTAGAAGTGGGAGGAGAATCTAGGCGTGGTGTTACACTCCTGGAATCCCAGTACTTGGGAGGCTGAGGCAGGAGAATCACAGATTCGAGGACAGCCTCAGCAACTTAGTGAGACTCTCAGCAACCTAGTGAGACCCTGTTCCAAAACAAAAACATAGAAAGGGCTGGAGGTGTAGCTTGGAGGTAGAATGCCCCTGGATTCAATCCCTAGTCATACACACACACAGTAGGAGGAGACAAAATGGAGCCTCAAGATGTGCTAAACACGGGCTGTACCACTGAGCTACACCCCCTCCATTTATTCCTTCTTGACCCTGTCCCCTCTCCAGATTTCACTGCCTGCTTCATGTCATCTTTGTTTTCCTCTCTAGAGTTACTTGGGCTCAACCTGGAGGCACCTGCCTAGCGCTGCCACCCGCCCCTCCCCCACCAGCCCACAGTCCTCTTGCCCCCTGTTGGTACTTGGCATCTTGGCCTTGACTATTCCAATTCTGGCCTTCACAGCATGCAGTTAACGGAAGAGCAGCGACAATGAAATAATATTCCTTGGAAATATTTCCTGGAAATAGCCACGTGACTCAGTTGAAGGCCTTCTTGAGGTCTGTGATCACCTCCTTCCCCCATGGTACTTGGAGGGAAAGTGTCACGTAATCCATATAGACTTCTCATCCTTTAATTATTTGGCTCCTTATATTAAAATTACAAAGGTAAGCCAGGCATGGTGGCACACGCCTGTAATCCTAGTACTTGGGAGGCTGGGATAGGAGGATCACAAGTTTGAGGCCAGCCTCAGCAGTTTAGTGAGGCTCTCAGCAACTTATCAAGACCCCATTCAATATGAAAAATAAAAATGGCTCAGGGTAAGCTGGCTGTGGTGGCACACGCTTGTAATCCCAATCCTTGGGAGGCTGAGACGGGAGGATCTGAGTTCATGGCCAGCCTCAGCTACTTAGTGAGACCCTCTGCAACTTAGTGAGACCTTGTTTCAAAATAAGGAATAAAAAAATAGGGCTGGGGGTGTAACTCGGAGGTAGAATGCTCCTGAGTTCAATCTCCAGTACCTCAAAAAAAAAAAAAAAAAGAAAGAAAGAAAAGGAAAAAGGGCTCAGGGTGTCAGGGTATAGCTTGGAGGAAGAATGCCCCTGAGTTCAATCCCTAGTGCACCTCCCCCCCAAAAAAGAAAAAAAAAATGGAGCAAGGAGGTGGCATGATAACAGAAAAGGGAATTGTCTGCTGGCCACTTCCTATTTTGCCTCACACTATGTAAAGCCCCTTTCTAAGACAGGCTGTGGAACACCAAACAAAGATGACATGGAAAAGCTCCAACTCTCAGAGCTACACATGACCAAAAACATAATGGTTATCTGCATTGTAACCTTCTACACTTAATTATGGAGGAGACGTTCTAGAAAATTCCAATTCCAGCCATGTTTGTTGAGTAGATTCAGCTAAAATCACAAAAGCCCCTTCCTCTGACTCCGTGTCTATTTTTGCCTCCCTTTTCAGCTTTACCACCACAAAGGGCCACGGTTAGAAGTCAACATTGTTGAAGATCTGAGGGAAAGAGCATATGTTTTAAGATGGTAAAAGGAGAGCAATTTACACTGATAAAAAAAAAAAAATTGCCTGGAGGTGTTTTGACAACATATTGCAGTGTGGAGTGCTCACTTTCATTCTGCTTTGGGTGGTAAGAGATTGATGGTATGTACAGAGTTTCTTTTAGAACTGTAAACAGGAATCCCGAAATGGAAGGAATGTGGGAATCAGATCAGACGATGACTGAAAAAAACACAAATTGCTCATTTCAGAATCATTAAAAATGAAGAATGTTGGTCTTGGCTCTCTAAAAAGATCAAGAATTTTGACAAGTGCGCGCTTTCTCTATGAATTCAGACTCTTGTCATGAAGGACTGTTAAATAAACCTTAAAACAAATTAGTGAGGCAATTGAGAAATGAAAAATGAGGGTTGTTTTAGAGACAATATTTAACCGGGCATGGTGACGTTCATGCATGTAATACCAGTAGTTGGGAGGCTGAGACATGAAGATCGCAGGTTTGAGGCCAGCCTCAGCAACTTAGCGAGGCTCTCAGCAACAGAGTAAGACCCTGTTTCAAAATAAAAGAATAAAATAGGGTTGGGGGTGTAGCTCAGAGGTAGAATGCTCTCAAGTTCCATCCCTAGTACCACAATAATAAATAAATAAATAAATAAATAAATAAATAAATAAATAAATAAACAAACAAATAAGCAATATTTGGATAGAAATGAGATTAATATACAAAATTCATCTATAAGTTAAATGTTAGTAATTCTCTGTGTGTGTATGATTAAACCCACAGGCATTCTACCTCTGAGCTACATCTCCCCTTTTTGTTTTGTTTTGTTTTGAAACAGGGTCTCACTAGGTTGCTGAGAGTATCACTAATTTGCTGAGGCTAGTTGTAAGCCTGAAATCTTTCTGTTTCAGCCTCCCAAATACTGGAATTACAGGTACATACCACCATGCCTGAGTTAAATGTTAGTAATTTTAAAATAAAATAGAAAGTCGGGCGTGGTGGCGCATGCTTGTAATCCCAGCATTCGGGAGGCTGAGACCGGAGGATCCGGGTTCGCGGCCAGCCTCAGCTACCTAGTGAGGCACTCCGCAACTTAGTGAGACTCGGTTTCAAAATAAAGAATAAAAAATAGGGCTGGGGGTATAGCTGGGAGGTAGAATGCCTCTGAGTTCAATCCCCAGTACCGCAAAATAAATAAATAAATAAATAAAAAATAAAAAAAATAAATAAAAAATAAAATAAAATAAAATAGAGCCCAGCATGGTGCCGCATGCTTGTAATCCCAGTATTTGGTAGGCTGAGATAGGAGGATCACAGGTTCATGACCAGCCTCAGCTACTTAATAAGGCCCTCTGCAACTTAGTGAGACTCTATTTTAATAAAAAATAAAATAGGGCTGAGGATATAGCTCAGAAGTAGAACACCTCTGAGTTCAATCCCCAATATCATAAAGAATAAAAAAATAAAGTAAAAAAACATTAAGAGTTGTTTACATCCAGGCTTGGTGGTGCATGCCTGTAAGTAATCCCAGTACTTGGGAAACGGAGATAGGCGGACTGTAGGTTCAAGACCAACCTCAGGAACTTAGAGAGGCCCTCTGCAACTTAGTGAGACCCTGCTTCAAAATAAAAAATAAACTGGGTGTGGTGACTCACGCATGTAATCCAAGTACTTGGGAGGCTGAGACAGGAGGATTTCAGGTTCGAGGCCAGCCTTAGCAATTTAGCGAGACTCTATTTCAAAAAGAAAAAGGGCTGGGGGTGTAGCATGGCGGTAGAATGACCCTGTGTTCAATCCCTAGTACCAAAAAAAAAGTTCATAAATTTAGTTTTCAGTGTCCGTGGTTAGAACTGACATCATGCTACACGTCTATTGTGTTTAAACCTATATATATATTTACAAATTTAAGAGTAATATGATCTCTTATTGCAAAATTTTGCTCAGCTGTCATATACAATTGTTGTGAATATTGAGCTAATTCAAGAAAGCCTCCAGACTCAAAAGACAAGCAAGGAGCTGCGCTCTCGTGGGGAAAACAGTTGATGGTTTCTCTCTTCCGTGTTTCTGCCTCTCCCACCCTCCCTGCCAAAGCAAGACCCATTTCTGAAGTCGACGGGGCTCAGTGCAAAAACCGTTGTGGTGGCGTTAGGACAGAACTGCCTTCTTTTGTGTCGAGGTGATGGATGTGAGAGAGAGAAGGAAAAGTGTTTCCCTGGGGCTTCAACAGTGTTGGCCTGAGAGCAGATGTGTCGGGATGCAGGCTCTGCTGTGTTGGGACTGAGGTCCACATCTTGAGTGGAAGAAGACTGTATGCTTCAAATATCCTTCCTTCCTTCCTTCCTTCCTTCCTTCCTTCCTTCCTTCCTTCCTTCCTTCCTTCCTTCCTTCCTTCCTTCCTCTTTTCCTTCTCCTTCTCCTTCTCCTTCTCCTTCTTCTCTCTCGCTCTCGCTCGCTCTCTCTCTCTCTCTCTCTCTCTCTCTCTCTCTCTCTCTCTCTTCTCTTTATTCATTTTTTTGTGGTACTAAGGATTGAACCCATGGGCATTCTACCTCCAAGCTACACCCCCAGCCCTTTTTGTTTTATTATTTAGAAACAAGGTCTCACTAAGTTGCTGAGGCTGGCTATGAACCTGCAATCCTCCTGTTTCCTCCTCCCAAGTATTGGGATTACAAGCTTATGCCACCACACCCAGCTCTGTTGTTGTTACTGGGAGTTGAACTCATTCTTTTTTTTTTTTTTTTATGCTTTGATTGGTTCATTATAGACTCACATCATAATGTAAATCATGTTGACAATGCCATACATGCACACAGCACTTGGTGCCCCCTCTCACCAACTCAGGGGTATTCTACCCCCAGCCCTTTTAAATTTTTGTTTGTTTGTTTGGAAACAAGGCCTCACTAGGTTACTGAGAGTCTCACTTGTTATGTTTCTAAGGCTAGCTTCAAACCTGTGATCCTCCTGTCTCAGCCTCCCAAGTACTGGGAGCATGCTACTTCTTTTTTTTTTTTTTTTTTTTTTTTTGCGGTACTGGGGATTGAACTCAGGGGCATTTTACTTCTGAGCTATGCCCCCAGCCCTATTTTTTATTCTTTATTTTGAAACAGGGTCTCACTAAGTTGCGGAGTGCCTCACTAGGTAGCTGAGGCTGGCTGAGAACCCTGATACTCCGGTCTCAGCCTCCCAAATGCCGGGATTACAAGCATGCGCCACCACACCCGGCTGGGAGCATGCTACTTCTGAGCTACACCTCCAGCCCTTTTTATTTATTTATTTATTTATTTATTTATGATTGATTGATTGATTGATGGGTACTGGGGATTGAACTCAGGGGCATTCTACCTCCAAACTACAACCTCGGTCCTTTTTATTTTTGTTTTGAAACAAGGTCTCACTAGGTTGCTTGAGGTCTCTCTAAATTGCTGAGCCTGGCCTTGAACCTGTGATCCTCATGTCTCAGCCTCTCAAATACTGGGATTACAGGTGTGGGTCATCACATTCATCTTCTGTAACTATTTTTGTGCCACATCCTTTGTGTTCAGGACTCAGAGTGTGGATGCCTCTCCACTTCACTTTCCACATGGCCTAGCTGTCGCCTGCATCATCAGAAACCATTTTCTGAGACGAAAACTTGAGCCCTTTGTTTTTTGTTTGTTTGTTTTCATTTTGTTCTTCTCCTGATACTGGGGATTGAACCCAGGGGCATTCTACCTCTGAGCTACACCCCAGCCCTATTTTATTTTTTATTTTGAAATAGGGTCTCAACTGGGGGTGGTGGTGCACGTTTGTAATCCTAGTACTTGAGAGGCTGAGACTGGAGGATCTGGGTTCACGGCCAGCCTCAGCTACTTAGTGAGGCCCTCCACACCTTAGTGAGACCCTGTTTCAAAATAAAGAATTTTTAAAAACATAGGGCTGGGGGTGTAGCTCAGAGGTAGAATGCCCCTGGGTTCAATCCCCAGTTCAGAAGGAAGGAAGGAAGGAACGAATGAAGGAACCAACGAACAGGGTCTCACTAAATTGTAGAGGGCCTTGCTAAGTTTGCAGAGGCTAGCCTTGAACCTGTGGTCTTCTGGTCTCAGCCTCCCAAGTACTGGGAGTTTACAAGCCGGCACCACCACGCCAGACTGTGAGCCCTTCAATAGAGCGTTTCACTGGAGTGGAGAAGGAGGCTGTTTAATTGAGACTCACACAGCAAATATGAACGAGAAAGAAAAGAGTGAAACCAAGCAAAGTCTACCATACATCCGAGGAAAACCAGCTCTGCGGAAGACAGACACCAAGTCAACAGGTCAGGGGACTCACCTGAATACAGTGCGTTCCTGAAAGGAAGGCGACAGCAGTCATATTCGTCACGGCAGGCCTCACTGGTCATGCCAGGGAGACGGGACTTTGGAGAACTGTCAGAGAGCCAGGTGAGAACCTGTTTAGAAGGGAATAAAATTAGAGGCAGGAAACCATTTGCGAATCTATTATTTAGTAGTCCAGATGGGGCGAGATGGAGATCTGAACTAAGGCAGTGAGAGTCGGGGTAAAGAAAATAATCTGAAGGCACTTAGGCGATACGATCATTTGACCATAAAGATGGAGTCGATGTGAAGAGTGGGGAATAGAATCTGTCCAGGATAATGGCCAGGTTCCTGGTGTTTTGGCTGTTATGTTGCGGACTTGGAAAAGCAAGAAAGGCAGATTGAGTTAAAATTGAAATATAAAAACGAAAGGGTACAGTAATAACAATAACAGCAAATAATAAACCTAATAATGGGTGGCATTTATTGAGCTTCTTCTATGTGTTATCTATCTATATTTTCTTTCTTTCTTTTTTCAGTACTGGGGATGGAACTCAGGGGCATTCTACCTCTGAGCTACACCCCCAGTCCTATTTTTTTATTCTTTATTTTGAAACAGGGCCTCACTAAGTTGCAGAAGGCCCTACTAAGTAGCTGAGGCTGGCTGTGAACCTGGATCCTCCAGCTTCAGCCTCCCAAGTACTGGGATTACAAGCATGCGCTACCATACCCAGCTTGCTAACTGTAATTTAATTTCATGTTTCAGAGTATCAATATTATTTATTATTTCATTTAATATTATTTCATTGCTAAAAACACACAGAGAAATGGATATTGTTATTAGTCCCATGTGTGTGTATATGTGTGGGTGTTACTGGGGATTCAACCCAGGGACATTGTATTTCAGAGCTACACTCCCAAGTCTATATCTTTGTATTTTTATTTTCAAGCAGGGTTGCACTAGGTTGCTGAGAGTCTCACTGTGTTGCTGACACCGGTCTCCAACCTGCGATCCTCCAGTCTTAGCCTCCCAGGTACTGTGATTACAGGCGTGGGCCACTGTGCCCAGCTTTATTAGTCCCTTTGCCATATGAGGAGACTGAAGTGCCGCAAGGTTAAGTAGCTTGCGCAAACTCATGGACAACACCCTGAATAAACAGTGCTATCTTTATCATAGCAAATAGTTTATTAGAGTTGTTTCTTATGACGTCCATTTGTGTGTGTGTGTGTGTGTGTGTGTGTGTGTGTTACTAGGGACTGAACCAAGGGGCATTCTACCCCAGAGCTACACATCCCCAGACCTTTTTATTTTTATTTTTTTGTTTTGAAACAGGGTTTCCCTAGGTTGCTGAGAGTCTTGTCATGTTGCTGAGGCTGGTCTGGAACCTGCGATCCTCCCATCTCAGCCTCACAAGTACTGGGATTACAGGTGTGCACTACCATGCCTGGCATAATGCCTGCTTTAATCTACTGCTGCAGAGCAAAATACCCCCCAAACATATCTTCTTTAGGACAACAGTGGGCTTCTTTGTAGGACAATCTGAGTTCCTCCCTGACAGGGCTGTCAGCTTCTCCAGAGCAAATGATCTATGAGAGAAAACGGCAGACTCTGCAACGTCCTTTGTGACCTGGCCTCGGGAGCCACCCACTGTCCTTCCTTCAGGTCAGTGTGGAAGGGGAACGCACCAAGGTAAGGGTCCTCGGGGTCATCGAGGACACTAGCAGCCACGTGTTGTCTTCAAGTCACAGACCTTACCTTTCATCAGTCCAGTCCAGCTCTCAGCTCATCTGACTTAACCCATGGATAGATTTTTAGAGACAAGTGTGCACTCCAAACCCTGAAGGCAATCCTCTATTAATATTGTATCTGTCAACCGAGCTTTTGTCAGTGTTGAGCATCAGGACACTTGACATTGTAATCCCTGACAATTCCTGGAGGGCAGCATGCATCTCCCACTGATTAAGGGCATCGAAAGCCCAGCACAGCTGATCTCTGCTTGTGCCTGCATTTCCTCTCTGCTGCTCTCTCCTTGTTCACGTATTGCAGGCTCTGTTTTCTGCACCTTCGAATTTGCACTGGCCTCTGCCTGGACCGTCTGCCCTCCTCACACTCTCCTCCTTCTTGGCTTCTTTTTTTTTTTTTTTTTTTTTGCGGTACCAGGGATGGAACCCAGGGGCATTCTACCTCCGAGCTATACCTCCAGCCCTATTTTTGATTCTCTATTTTGAAACAGGGTCTAAGTTGCGGAGGGCCTGACTAAGTTGCTGAGGCTGGTCTTGAACCTGTGATCCTCCTGTCTCAGCCTCCCAGGTATTGGGATTACAAGCGTGCGCCATCATGCCTGGCCCTTGGCTTCTTCTGATTCTTGACTTCTGCTTAAATGTCACCACCTCAGAAAGAGGAACTCAGGCAGGCCCTGAGCTATGCCCTGCCTTGAAGCAGGCAAAGAGGAGGCTGCTCCCCCAGGAAAGTAGCTCCATCTACACCCTTGTGGGGGAAGAAAGGCACCATTTGTTCTTTCTTTTGGGGACAACACAAGTAAAGACAACTATTGCTGCCATGTCCTTGTCTTTACTCCTTTGAGATTCACTTGCATAAACATATTAATCAATACGAGGGACCTTACTAAAAATGTCAGGGGAAGCCTGGCATGGTGGTGCATACCTGTAATCCCAGTACTTGGGAGGTTGAGACAGGTGTATCACAAGTTCAAAGTCAGCTTCTGCAACTTGGTGAGACTGTCAGCAACCTAGCGAGATCCTGTTTCCAAGTAAAAAATAAAATAAGGCTGGGGATGTAGCTCAGAGGTAGAACACCCGTGGGTTCAATCCCTAGTACCAATGATGATGATGATGATAATGATGACTATAAATGTTAGGGGAAGAATGAAAATTTTTTCTTTTTTTTTTTTTAGAACTGGAGATTGAACCCAGGGACATTCTACCTCTGAGATACATCCCCAACTGTTTATTTTTTTATTTTTAAACAGGGTCTTGCTAAGCTGCTGAGGCCGCAAACCTGCGATGGTCCTGTCTCAGACTCCCAAGTACTGGGATTACAGACTTTCGCTACCAGGCCCAGCCAAAAACTCCTTTAGATTGCCATTTTCCAAAGCAATTATCTTTGCTGCTTGGACATAGGATATTTTATTCAGTGTCACACTATTAACTGTTTACCAACTGGTTCTTTGGGTGGTGTGTGGAGAAGGGGGAATAGAAATCCGATTTGCAGAGTTGCCAGTTTCTGTGGCACAAAGATTCCATCCCACTGTGGCTGATTTTGCAGTATCAACATGATGTCTGAATGTGGAATTGGAAAAAGGTGCCAAGAACTGGGCCTCGAGAGTGTAGAGGAGCTGCTCCAGAACACCCTCATGCTCCTTCAGAACCAATGTCATTCATTTTGTGTGTGTGGTGGTGGTGGAGATTGAATCCAGGGGCATTCTACCTCTGAGCTACACACTCAGCCCAATTTTATTTTTTATCTGGGAACAAGATCTTGCTAGGTGGCTGAGAATCACTAAATTGCTGAGGCTGGCTTGAAACCTGTAATCCTTCTGTCTCAGCCTCCCAAGTACTGGCATTGCAGGTATGCGCCATCACCCTGGCTCCATTCATTTTTTCTTTCTTTTCTTTTTTTTTTTTTTTTGCAGTACTGGGGATTGAACTCAGCGGCATTCTACCTGCAAGCTATACCCCCAGCCCTATTTTTTATTCTTTATTTTGAAACAGGGTCTCACTAAGTTGCGGAGGTCCTCACTAGGTAGCTGAGGCTGGCCGCGAACCCGAATCCTCTGGTCTCAGCCTCCCAAATGCTTGGCTCATTCTTTTCTCCTCCTTACAGATTTACTCATATTCCGGCTCCTACCAGGCTGACTTTGCCTATCCAAATTCTGTTCAACTCTCCAGAAAAACAAAGAGGCATAGTTAGCAGCAAAATTCCTTGGTGGTATTTTGGCAGTGGAGTTTGATTCCTGAAGTCTTAATCCCAAGAAACACATCAAAGTGTTTCTTCCCAACTGATATATTAGACCATGAGAGGCATTCAAGAAAGTGTTATTCTTAGCCAGGGGTGGTGGCACACACATGTAATCTCAGTACTTGGGAGGCTGAGACCAGAGGATCTGGGTTTGCTGCAAGCCTCCGCTACTTAATGAGGCCCTTCGCAACTTAGTGAGACTCTTTCAAAATAAAGAATAAAAAATAGAGCTGGGGGTATAGCTCAGAGGTGCAATGCCCCTGGTTTCATCCCCAGTAAGAAAAAAAAAAGAAAGAGAGAAAAAAAATAATGGTAGGATTTGAAGCTAGGGCCAATTGATTCTGAGTCTGGGCTCTTAACCCTAACCCTAGATGACTAGAGTCAGTGAAGCTGTCTTGTGCTGTAGAGACCTATGGGGATGGACTGATACAGGTGTTTCTCAATCAGCCATGCAGCCTTCCCAGGCCATTACTGGAGAATTAGAGAGTTAACATTAGGATAGAATGAAAAGAGTGGGTTGTAAGTAAATTCAGAAAACTCACAAGCCCAGGACGAAACCATTAACACTGAGCCTTCAGGCGACAGTCAAGATCCAAACTACTGTGTCCTCCAATGCTCTCACTACAGTGTTGGTGCTATAGGTACAACCTTAGGAAGGGGATCCTCCCCAATGTCCACCTTCCATCGGCAATAGAGCGCTTGCCTAGCAAGCATGAGGCCCTGGGCTTGGTTCCTAGCACCACCAAAAATAAATAGTGCCCATGGGAGCTGGCCATGGTGGCACTCACTTGTAATTCCAGTACTTGGGAGGCTGAGACAGGAGGTTTGCTGGTTGGAGGACAGCCTCAACGAGTAGTGAGACTCTCAGCAACGTAGCAAGACACTGTTTCAAAGTTCCATATTTTATTCTACAAAAATTTTTCCTGCTTTTTATGGTTTCTGGGACCTGCTTTCTCAAAGGTACTTTCTCAGATGATTATTTTTAGACATATTTCTACTGTGTTCTTAGTTTTCTCCTTGGTAAGTCTATTCTTCAGAAGAACTTAACATTTTTTCGTGTAATTTATTGTTTTTTTTTCTGGTTTATTTTATGTTTTTAGTATTACACTGTTTTATCACAACTGGGTGGCTTAGAGAATATTTTGTATGTATTATAAATACAAATCCTCTAGCTCCTTTAATTTATTCCAGCGGGCGTGGTGGCGCACACTTGTAATCCCAGCATTTGGGAGGCTGAGACTGGAGCTACCTAGTGAGGCACTCTGCAACTTAGTGAGACCCTGTTTCAAAATAAAGAATAAAAAATAGGGCTGGCACTGTAGCTCAGAGGTAGAATGCCCCCGGGTTCCATCCCTAGTACTGAAAAAAAAGAAAATTATCAATTAATTCTATATTTGATGTATGATAGCAGTCTGTTATATAATATTTCATTCACTCAGTCTCTCCTTATTAACACTGGAGAATTCAAATCACCAGTATAATTTTACTTCTGTTAATTGCTCATATTCTTTTTTTTTTTTTTTTTTGTAGTACTGGGGATTGAATCCAGGGGCAACCTACTTCCGAGCTATAACCTCAGCCCTATTTATTTATTTATTTATTTATTTATTTATTTATTTATTTAGACACAGGGTCTCACTAGATTGATGAGAGACTCACTGCTTGCTGAGGCTGTCCTCCAACCTTCGATCCTCCTGTCTCAGCCTCCCAAGTACTGGGATTACAGTCGTGCACCACCACGCCCGGCTTGCCCATATTTCACCAAGGCTTTGGGACTCGGTTCACATTCTTTTCTACCTCATTTGTGCCATGTTCCTGGGTATATTATACATTCCATTTCTTAGCCTCTGAGTTCCTTTATCTCTACTACAACTATTACTTCCTTCCCACCCACTGCCCACTCTCCCGGCCACATCCTGGATCTTGTTACAATTTAGGATTCATCTAGCTTTGACATCTCACTGCTCAGAATACCTCCTCCTTTCCTTCCTCTCAACTCCTAACTCCCACAGGGCAGCAAACTCATTTGATCCTGCCCTGCAACCCTGACTTGTCCCTTCTTCTAGTTGGGTTTAAACCTATTTTGCATACTCTTTTTGTCACAGCTGAACTTGTCCCTAATTTCCAATGGTAATTTCAATTTCCTTCCCCTCTTGTCTTTCTACTCTACCTGTCTTACTTTCTTTTTTGTGGTACTGGGGATTGAACCCAGGGGCACTCTAGCTCCGAGTTATACTCCTAGCCCTATTTTTTATTCTTTATTTCTTTATTTTTTGCGGTACTGGGGATTGAACTCAGGGGCATTCTACCTCCAAGCTACACCCTCAGCCCTATTTTTTATTCTTTATTTTGAAACAGGGTCTCACTAAGTTGTGGAGTGCCTCACTAAGTAGCTGAGGCTGGCCATGAACCCAGATCCTCTGGTCTCAGCCTCCCAAATGCTGGGATTACAAGCATGCGCCACCACATCCGGCTTTTTTTATTCTTTATTTTGAACAGGGTCTCACTAAGTTGTGGAGTGCCTCACTAGGTAGCTGAGGCTGGCTGCAAACTTGCCATCCTCCTGTCCCAGTCTCCCAAGTACTGGGATTACAAGTGTGTGCCACCACGCCCGGCCTGCAAATTTTAAATCCCAGAACAATACATTCATGTGCCTTCTCTGAATCTACCTCCAGAGGTCGCAGAATTAAAGACTCTTGACTAACAGTAAGAAACCAACTGGAGCTAGCTTCAAGAAAGGAAATTAATATCAAGATGCAAAGTTGAACCCTTAGAGAACTAAGAGTCAAGAATGTAGCCTGAGCCAGGTGTGGTGGTGCAGGCCTGTAATCCCAGTACTTGGGAGGCTGAGATAGGAGAATAGCAGGTTCAAGACCAGCCTCAGCAACTTAGGGAGAGCCTAGTTCAAAATAAAAAAACAAAGTAGGGCTGAGGGTATAACACCCCTAGGTTCAATCCCCAGTACCCCCCACCCTGCCCCCAGAAATATTCAGCCAAAAAAAAAAAAAAGTGCAGCCTGGCATCTAAGGGATCAGAACTAGAAATCCTCTTCATTTTTCATCTCTACCTCTTTCTTCTCTCACTCTCTAGAAGAGTTTTCTCCCACAGTCACATGGCGGTTCCCTAATATACAACCTCTCTGTTAAAGCAACATACCTGGATACTGGATATGCGCTGTAACGACACTAGAATCGGTTCCTAATTCCTAGGGAAAGAACTCCAGCCCAGTTTGGTGAGGGGTCTACTCTGAACTGATCAACAAGGGCCAGAGGGCATGGCAACTGGAGACTTACAGCCCTGTTTCCAGGGGGGATAGGATATGCTGCGGGGCCAGCCAGGGTTATATATACTCATGAAATCCATCACAGTGGCCAGGGGAAGACTAGGCTCTGGTGGAAATGGTTTTAGTCACCTATCTACTAATAAAGGCTGCGAGAGCCCAGGTCTGCCTGAATCATATAAAATTAGAGTAGGTAAGAAGAGGTTCTTCCCGATAAGGAAAAACAGTGACAGTCAGTTGTTAAATGGTAAGAGGCTGTGAAACTTCCAGGTGATTAATTACCATGCGGTTATGCCAAGTTTAATATGTCTCAGACCAGGTCATGAATGGTCTGGTACATTCTTACTCAGTGTGTTTTCATTGCTTTATTTGAAGTTTTAAAGGATCTCAGGCTATTAAAAAACACCCACATTGATTGCTAACTGTCAAACAATTTTTTTTTCAGAATCAAATATAGATTGTTAATCAAATATAGATTATTTTGGATTAACCACACCACTCTGTTCCTCCATTAGTTCAGATAATCAACAGTCAATGAAATAAGTTTACATGTGTCATTTGTATATCATAATTATGTAAAAAAAAACAAATCAACTTCAGGGAGCATTTTTGTGCATATTCACTTAGGGCACGGATTCTGCCCATATTTATATATAACATAATTAAGTATATGCTTTGAAAATAAATGCTGTAACAGTTCACTGAGTGCCTTTTTACCAAATACTTCTTTCTTTCTTCTTACCAATCATTTCAGAAATTACAGGTAAATGACAGAACACAACAAAATCAAAACTGAAAGACATATTTATTTCCTTTGTTTTGTCCTGGCTTGCATTTTCTTTTGATCTCTGGTCTTGCTTTCCTAGTGAATGGACAACCTCAAAGCGGGTCTTTGGAGAAATTTAGAATACGCAAATAAACTGAAACAACACTTCCCTCTGCTCTCCCTTCTCCCAGCTGTTGCAGTTTAAATCTGCTTTTTCTATAGGTGTGGGGAGTAAATTCTCATGAAATCAGCTGCTGCCAGGGCTCTGTCCTCTGACAAAGAGTTTCTCACCAGTCAACCCATGGCTGGCCTTTGTTTATTCTCCCCACTTACTCTCACAGAGGTTTGCTCTGGGTGGAATTGCAAATCTCTGAGTTTCTCCTGCAGATTTATCACTTGCAAGAAAATATTTGGAAGGGAGCCAGTGAGAGATGTAACCCATAGAGAGCATTTAGTGAATGCATTCCCCACCCCCCTGCCCCAGAAGCCAAGAGTGCCCTACCGTGAGAGAGAGAGAAAAGAGAGAAGAGAGAGAAAAGATTTTTTTTCTCTGTATACATTTTCCTGGCAGTGACTGCATTCTGATACTTGCCAGAGAAATATATTTTCAGTACAATATTGTAGTTGACTGTTGACAGTCACAGCTAATGTCTTACTAGAAAGCTTTCATTTTTTAAAGAAAATCACATCTTTTAAGTCTGAGGGGTTGTTTGTTTTGTGGTACTGGGGATGGAGCCCAGGGGCCTTTTACCTCTGGGCTACACACCCAGACCTATTTTATTTTTTATTTGGAAAAAGGGTCTTGCTAAGTTGCTGAGAGCCTCACTAAATGGCTGAGGCTGGCCTCAAACGTGCAAGCCTCCTATGTCAACTTAACAAGTACTGGGATTATTCATGTGAAACACCATACCTGGTTTTAAATTGGAGTTTTAAGATATCATCAGCCAGCCAGGCATGGCGGCCAAATGTATTTCTTTTTTTGGGTGCTGGGGATTGAAGCCAGGGGCATTCTACCTCCTAACTACACCCCCAGCCCTATTTTATTTTTATTTTGAAACAAAGTCTCACTAGGTTGATGAGTCTCACTACTTGCTGAGGCTCAAATCTGTGATCCTCCTGTTTCAGCCTCCCAAGTGCTGGGATTACAAGCAGGCACCACCACACCTGGCTTATATTTGACTATTAATTAATTAATTTAATTTATATATTTATTTATTGTGGTACTGGGGATTGAACCCAGGGGTATTCTACCTCTGAGCTACACCCCCAGCCCTAGTTTTATTCTTTATTTTGAAACAGGGTCTCACCAAGTTGCAGAGGGCATCACTAAGTAGCTGAGGCTGGCTGTAAACCTGTGATCCTCCTGTCTCAGCCTCCCAAGTGCTGGGATTACAAGCGTGCACCACCACACCCGGCTTGTATTTGACTTTTGAAACCAGATAATGAATTCTTATTTATTCCCCAAATATTTGTATTTTAAGTGCTGTGATACAATGCTTAGAAATCACCAACGGTCTTTCTCAGAGATGTTACTTCAATAGTTTCCCCTTCTATATCATTGATTTCCCCATCTGACCTGGCTGTGGTTGCACATGCCTGTAATCCCAGTACTTGGGAGGCTGAGATAGTAGGATCATAGGTTCAAGGCCAGCCTCAGCAACTTAGGGAGACCCTGTTTCAAAATAAAAATAAAATAGGGTAGGGGTATAGCTTGGAGGTGGTATGCCCCTGGGTTTGATCTCCAGTACAAAAAATAACAACAATAATAATAATTCAAAAATTCCCATCTTCAGGGCATTGTTTTTATTTTGCATATAGGCCTACTTTCTTTTTTTTTTTTTTTTTTTTTTTCTCGGTACGGGGGATTGAACCCAGGGACATTCTATCTCTGAGCTACACCCTCAGCCCTATTTTTTTTTTTTTATTCTTTATTTTGAAACAGGGTCTCACTAACTTGCGGAGGACCTCACTAAGTAGCTGAGGCTGGCCTCGAACCCGGATCCTCCTGTCTCAGTCTCCCAAATACTGGGATTACAAGCGTGTGTCACCATGCCCAGAGAATTCTTTCCTTTCTAATCCACTCCCTCCACTGTCCCACTCTCGAAGCCCTCCTCCTCTTTGCAGCAAGACTTCTGAGCTGTCTGTGCTGCTTCACCTTCTCTTCCTTTTTCCCTCTTGAGTTCCCTCTCTGCCTTGTTTACCCACACCACGGCACCCAAACTGCCCTTCCGAGTTGCTCAAGCCGATGGCTGGTCTGTCTTCATCTCACTGGACTTGTCATTGTCCTGTCACCAGCTGCCCCCTCCCTCCTCCATGACATGCTTCTACCTCTGGTTTCTGGGACCCAACTTCCTCCTTTTCTTTTTACCTCGCCGGCTATTCCTCCTCAGCATCCGTTCCTGGTTCTTCCTCTTCTCCTGCACCTTAACACTGCAGTGCCTCGAGCCCATCTTTGACACTAGTCTCACTCTGGAAGTAATCTCAGTTAGACTCTTGGCTTGATATATTACCTGCCTGCCAGTGACCCCCACATTTATATCTTCGGTCCAAACTCGTCCTCAAAAACTTCAAAATCACATAGATTCAAATGCCAAGGTAAGTATTCATTTGGACGTCTAGTGACACCTCAGGTTTAACCTGTTTAAATCTGAGGTCCTAAACTGGGCGTGGTGGCTCACGCTTGTAATCCCAGCATTCGGGAGGCTGAGACCGGAGGATCCGGGTTCTCGGCCAGCCTCAGCTACCTAGTGAGGCCCTCCGCAACTTAGTGAGACTCGGTTTCAAAATAAAGAATTAAAAAATAGGGCTGGGGGTATAGCTCGGAGGTAGAATGCCCCTGAGTTCAATCCCCAGTACCGCAAAAAATAAATAAATAAATAAATAAATCTGAGGTCCTGAAGCAATGGTACCTAGATGCAATGGGAACCTCTGGTCCCCAAATCTTGGTTTCTAAATATTATTTTGAACTAATGGGAATTCTGGAGAGTTGGCATGGTTCCAGGGACCAGGTCCATTGGACAGTGTGTCTGTCTATCTCTCTATTATGTCCAATGAACACAGAAGCCAACCTAAGGTCATGGCGAAATCTGGGACTATCTGAGCAACAAAGGAATGTTAGTAATGGATTAAAAACCATAGCATAAACAACATGAAACCACACTAATATAAATAACTAAATGGATAAATGAGAAGGGAAAAGCTCATTCAATCATAGAAGTAGGAGTGGTTCTTGGCTCTCCTTAATCTGCTATAATTTTTTGGCACAGAATATAATCTTTATATCATGATTATTATGTTTTGTTTGTCTCTATCTGCTAGCACATAAACTTTTTTTTTTTTTTGGCAGTGGGGAGAGACATACTACCTCTGAGTTACACCCCAAACCCTAATTTTTTTAAATTTTGAAACAGGGTCTCACTAGGTTGCTGACACTGCCTGCTAACGTGCCATCCTTCTGTCTCAGCCTCCCAAGTACAGGGATTACAGGCCTGTGCTACCACACCCAGTGCACATAAACTCTTTTTTTTTTTTTTTTTTTTTTTTTGTCGTTCTGGAGATTGAACCTATAGGCATTCTACCTCTGAGCTACACCCCAAGCCCTAATTTATTTTTATTTTGAAACAGAGTCTTGCTTGATTGCTGAGAAACTCTCTACGTTGCTGAGGCTGTCTTTGAACCTGCAATCCTCCTGTCTCAGCCTCCCGAGTACTTGGATTACAGGTGTGTGCCATCACGCCCAGCGCACATCAACTCTTAAGAGGACAGTGATATTGATATGTTTTGATTCTCAAGCACTTAGAACAGCCCGTAGCATACTGTATACATGTAGTAAATATGTTATTATGAAAATTGACAAATTCATTATTTACTGAGTCATGCTTGACTGAAGGACAGAGAAACCATAATATGTCTCTCATTGATATTTATAAGCCATCAGGGAATTAGACAACAGATGCAAATTATTACTATTTTTAATCATTAGGAGAATACCTAACAAAAGAAATCCATTCCAATTAGCTTAAAGGGGGGAAAAAAAAAAGTGGAGATTTATCACTCACGAAACTTAACATCTGTAAAGTAAAGCTGCCTCCAGGTACGCCGGGCATCGGGGCAAAGTGTTGACTTCCTTGTCATCAGTTGCCTCTGCTTTCCTTTCAAACAGCTCTGGGCTCAGGCACTTTTCCTCCTCTTGGTGGCCCTGGGAACTTCAGCCTGATCCTTGCCGTTGATGGAGAGCCCGGAATTCGCTCTGCCCTGGTGTGGGTTACAGGCCCCGGGGCAGGGGAATGCGGTGTTCTCATTGCTCTGTCCTGGTTACAGGCCACTTCTATGGCCTCTAAAACACTTGTACTCAGAGCGGGAGAATGAGAACGTAAAATTAATTATAGAATTGAACCAAACCCGTCTGCCTAACTGGACAGGACAGCTGATATTAGAAGTACGGCACTCTGACCCCTAGTGGTTACATTACATGGAAGCTATCCTACCACAGGCCAAAGGCAACAAGAGGTGATTTCACATCATGTTTTTCTATGATCTTTTATCAGCTTATTTAAGAGCATCAGCATCCTCTTTTATCCTCTGCCTTGAAGGATTCATCCATTTAGGGCAAAATTTCTTTTGACTTATATATTGTGTTCTTTCTTTTTTCCTTCTAATCCTACGGTTACCATCTTTCTTCTTGGGTTCATCCAAAACTTGAGAAATCTTCCTTAAAAAACAACTTTAGTTGTATGGTGTCCAGCTGGTCTTGGATTTAGAACTGACTTCCACATGCCAGGACCCATCTCTTGCTTATTAAGAAATTAGAGCTGAGAGCTGGATGTGGTGGCACACGCCTGTAATACCAGTACTTGGAAGGCCGAGACAGGAGGATTGTAGTTTTGAGGACAGCCTCAGAAAGGAGTGAGACTTTCATCAACCTAGTGAGACCCTGTTTCAAAATAAAATAGGGCTGGGGATGGGTGTATAGCTCAGAGGTAGAATGCCCCTGGGTTCAATCCCCAATTAACACACACACACACACACACACACACACACACACACACACACACACAGAGCTGAGGGTTGGGAGTGTAGCTGAGTGGTAGAGTGCTTGCCTAGCATACATAAGATGCAGAGTTCAATCCCCAGCATGGCAAAAATGAATAAATACATAAATAAATATATAAATATATAAATACATTGGAGCTGGATTTTTGTCACATGCAACAGAAAGCTATCATTAGTAAGAATGTATTTGCCTAATGTATGGTAACTTACTGAACTTTAAAAATTAAGAGCACTCATTACTTATCCTTTCTATCTTTTATTTAAGAAATATGTTTTAAATCTAGGTTTATATAATATCCACATAGAAAATTTCATGCACATTTCTTATCACCATTCAAGAGTGAATTAAAGAAATGAATTAGTTGTCATAAGAAGGATATTGATAGCCGGGCGTGGTGGCGCACGCTTGTAATCCCAGCATTCGGGAGGCTGAGACCAGAGGATCCGGGTTCGCGGCCAGCCTCAGCTACCTAGTGAGGCACTCCGCAACTTAGTGAGACTCGGTTTCAAAATAAAGAATAAAAAATAGGGTTGGGGGTGTAGCTCGGAGGTAAAATGCCCCTGAGTTCAATCCCCAGTACCGCAAAAAAAAAAAAAAAAAAAAAAAAAGAAGGATATTGATGGAGCCAGGGGTGGTGGCACATACCTGTAATTTCAATACTTGGGAGACTGAGACAGGAGGATCACAATTTCAAGGCCAGCCTCAGCCACTCAGTGAGACCCGTGGCAACCAAGAAAAATTCTGTTTCAAAATAAAAAAACAAAAAGGTTTGGGATGTAGCTCAGAGTTAGAATGTCCCTGGGTTCAATCCCTATTACAAAACAACAACAACAAAAAAAAAACCAACAAAAAAACCCCCATATGGATTGGTATAAATTTATAAGTACAAGCCGGGCGTGGTGGCGCACGCTTATAATCCCAGCATTCAGGAGGCTGAGACTGGAGGATCCGGGTTCGCGTCCAGTCTCAGCTACCTAGTGAGGCACTTTGCAACTTAGTGAGACTCGGTTTCAAAATAAAGAATAAAAAATAGGGCTAGGGGTGTAGCTCATAGGTAGAATGCCCCTGAGTTCAATCCCCAGAACCACACACACACAAAAAAAAATTATAAGTACAATGGCTCTCAGATCATAAGCTAAATCTAAATATGTGTTGCTAAATTACAAAATTTCCGTATTTTATTCTATCTTAGTTTACTCACTGAGATAGTAAAAATTCCCTAACTTTGTTACTGTTCACATTTTCCCTTTAAAGACTGATATAAAAATTAAACCAGTTCTTTTTTTTTTTTTTTTTTTTGTAGTACTGGGGATTGAACTCAGGGGCATTCTACCTCGGAGCTACACCCCCAGCCCTATTTTTTATTCTTTATTTTGAAACTGGGTCTCACTAAGTTGCGGCGTGCCTCAGTAGGTAGCTGAGGCTGGCCGTGAACCTGGATCCTCCGGTCTCAGCCTCCCAAATGCTGGGATTACAAGCGTGCGCCATCACGCCCAGCTCAAATTAAACCACTTCTAAGGATTTTATCCCACATTTACCTCGTCATTCTTTTCTTTTTCCTTTCCAATATTTTTTCTATTTGAAATTTTGTATTATTTTTAATGAAAGTATATGTTATTGTTTTAAGTATTTATATAGAGTTGTCTATTCATATAGACTGCCTAGGCTTTAGTTTTCTTCTCTGTAAAAGAGGATAATAAGAAAATAGTGGTACTTCCAATTTATAGGGTAACATAAAATTATTGTGATGAATAAATATAATAATTCACATGAATACTTATTGTGGTTATTGGCACACATTTATAAGTACTCCAAAGAAATCTTAGTATTTCCTACTATTTTATAGATTCGTTTACTTTGTGTGTGTGTGTGTGTTACTGGGAAATGAACCCAGGGGCATTCTAACTCTGAACTACAACCCCAGCCCTATTCCATTTTTATTTTGAAACAGAATCTTGCTAGGTTGATGAGAGTTTCACCACTTGCTGAGGCTGTCCTAGAACCTGTGATCCTCCTGTCTCAGCCTCCCAACACTTGGCCTACAATTTAATTTTTGTAATTTAGCTGCATGTGGTGATGCACTCCTGGAATCCCAGCATTTGAGAGGCTGAGACAGGACGATTGCAGGTTCGAGGCCAGTCTTAGCAGATTACTGGGCTCTTTACAAGTTAGTGAGACCCTGTTTCAAGATAAAAAAAATAAAATAAAATAAGGCCGAGAGTGGAGCTAGAGGTAGGTAGAATGCTTCTTGGTTCAATCCCCAGAACCACATACACAAAAATTTATAATTTATTTTTGAATAAACAATACATTTGTACAAAGTAATATATAACGAAAAGTACATCTCCCTTCAGCTACCTAGTTCCTTTTCTCTGAGACAACCCTATTAGCAATAACTTATATACCTTACCAGAAATAATAAATATATTTATTCCAATTACTATATTTAATACTCCATGGGTTTGCAATTTGTTCTTCCCATTTAAGAATCTATCTAGGATATATCTAGGATAGCACCTTAAAAGCGACTTCATTCTTTCTCAACAGCTGTACAGACACTATAAATGTACTTAACCAATCCCCTACTCAGGAGCTGGAGAGAATTTTTAGTCTTGTTATTATAAGAAATGCTTTTTAAAAATACTTGGAAGGTATGTATTTTCTCTAAGATAAATTCCTAAAGGTAGGGTCATTGACTTTTTTTTTTTCTTTTCCAGTACTGAGGATGGAACCCAGGGGCATTCCAAGCTACACCCCCAGTCCTATTTTTTTATTCTTTATTTTGAAACAGGGTCTCACTAAGTTGTGGAGAGCCTCACTAAGCAGCTGAGACTGGCCACGAATCCGGATCCTCTGGTCTCAGCCTCTCAAGTACTGGGATTACAAGCCTGCGCCACCACGCCCGGGGGTCATTGACTTTTCAATTGATTAGAGTAAAAGTATCTGAAGAAACATATTTCATAGTGGAGGAAGAAGAGGAGGGAGAGGAGGAGAAGGAGGAGGAGAAAGGAGGAGGAGGGGAGGAGGGAGAGGAGAAGAGCTTTAATAAAACCTTGGAAGCATCTTTGCATCCTCATTCATATCCGTCAGTCACTGTCTTGCTGATTTTACCCTCCAATATCTCTTTCATGTCCTCCCTTCCCATTCCTCAGTCATCTTCTCAATTTAGGCTTTCAGTATTTCTTTATGTTTGAAGTATTGTCCTCACACCTGTTCTCCCGAGAGAATAATTTGTTCAGACCCTTCATGCTGCCTCATACATCCAGGATTTAGGTCTCATGCCCGTATTTTGGCAAATGAGGTTCACCTTCATCTAGTTCCCGCCTTTCCCTTCTCCAGCACACTTTCCCCATCATCTAGCTTCCTTATTTTTCTTCTGTAGTGTCTAATAGTCCACAATTTCAGACTACCCTGGATTTACGCATTTCCCCAGCCTGGAATGAATGAATCTACCCATTCCCCTCTGTGTTCTGCACATTCATTTTCCACAGTAGTTGATTTTTTTAAAAAAAATCAAAACTATTTCTTCAAAGTAGCCTGATATCACAGTAGTGAGTAGTCTTTTCTTCCTCTCTAGCTCCCATATCTAACACAGTGCTTGTGGTTTTCGGGTGCACATTCAATACAATTTTCTTCACTGAACTAGGTTTTGGGGAAAAGGAGTAGAGTCATCTGTTCATTCATCATTCAAGAAGTACTGAGTAGCCAGGTGTGGTGGCGTATGCTTGTAATTCTAGTACTTGGGAGGCTGAGACAGGAGGATCGCAGGTTGGCATCCAGCCTCAGCAATTTAGTGAAACCCTGTTTCAAAATAAAGAATAAAAATTAGGGCTGGGGGTGTAGCTCGGAGGTAGAATGCCCTTGGGTTCCATCCCCAGTACTGCAAAAAAGAAAAAAGAAAAAAGAAGAAGCACTGAATGACTGTAAATTCATGCTTATATGCTAGGCAGTGGGATAAGGACCAAGAAGAAGACAACCCAGGGCCTATTTTTGGTGTAATGAAAGAGATAGGGTAACATAAACACAAATCTAGTTGGGCTGGGGAAGGACTGCAGTGGATCCCAGGCTACAGTTTAGATTGTCTTATGGCTATGGATAAGCAGAGAAAAGGGTATTATTTTAATTAGAGGAATACTAGGAAAGACACTTGCAAAAAAAAGGTATTTGCATCAAATCATGGTGATACCCATAGTAGGCAAAGTACACACGATTTCTGACTCTTATGTGTGGCCTGCTTCCTTCATTTTTTTTTTTTTTAAAGCTGGAGATATTCTGGTAAACAGAAAATTAAATACAGTGTCTTGAGTAAAGAATGGGAAATTGAGATAACTAGGCAACCAGGTCAGAATTAGTATGCTCCATTAAAAGTTCTTTTTTCCCATAGGTGTCCGCTAAACTGCCTTCTAAGCATTCAAACAAATAAGCAAAAATAAAATAAAAATAAATTAAGAAAACCCCAACAAAACCCCCTAAACTTGCCTGGTGTTAAGTGATTCATATTAAATTTAATCTACCATCTGTTCTTTATGCTTTTCTACAAAAGTTTGAGGAAGCTAGTCAACTGTAGTGAAAAGAGCAATTTCTTTGGAAGTTAGACAGAATTGGAGTCAGCCCAGGGAGCACTCATTACTGGTGGAGTAACCGTGGGCAAGTACTCACACTCTTAGGTCCCTCTTTTGTAAACTAGAAATACTAACCATAAATACGTTTATGTAAAGCGCTTAGCACAGTCCCCAACATGTTATAAGCGCTCAGGAGACATTAGCTCTTAAGAGATCCTAAGATCCTGCAAGAATAATTTGCTCTGACACTTTATGTTGCCTCATACCACAACCCCAACACCTGCCGTGTATTTTCACCCGTGCAGCCAAAGGGACTTGAAAGCTAACCATGACTAGATTAAGTGAAAATCGAATCCGAACTCGCGCTTTCAGGAATGACGCGATTTGGTCTCCCCGGGCCACCGTCGCTGAACATGCGTAAACAAACGTGGCGGGTGTATGTGTCATGGCGACCTCCATGTAAAGTGAGTGCAAGTTACGGAAATCAGCGTGTTAATTTCTCTCTCTTTGGGCTTGTTGATTTCGCGATTGCTGGGTAAGAGTGGCGACTGGATCGGTGGCTGGCCAGCTGTGGCCAGAGATCCTTTTATGGCAAAGCCTTGTTTCTGCAGTTTCAGGTTTTTTTTTTTCCCCTCTCCGGCCGATCGCCCATTTGTTTTCTCAGTTAAAAGGAGACTTGCCAGCGGGGAGGGGGAATGGGGAGCCCGGCGGCCGTGCCCGGACGGAGGACACGATCATCGGCTTCGGGTGCTGCTGGTCTGCTAGGAGTATTTAAGGAATCTCGTTTCTTATAGTCTGATTTACTTTCATTCGTTCTCCCAGTTTGTACGTTATTGAATTTGTGGGATGGAACAAGGCGATCGCAGTTACCTACCGTACACTGAGCAGTATCTTAATAAAATTTAGACTTAAATGGGGGCAAAGGTGTAGGTGTTTTGCTTTTTCACTTTTTGTTCCCTGCTCACAAATCCTCTCCAATCTGTGGGCGACACGTCTCTTTTGGGTGGAAGGTGATCTGGATACTAACTCATTCATTACCTGCGTCCTGTTTCGTAGTTGGTTGCTTTGCTGCGCTGAGGCATCTTAGTTTTCCGTACCGCCTTTTACTGTGGCCAGATGTTGGCGCGCAGATAGGGCAGATGTCGCCACGATGGCCGTCCTCTGTAGGTAGTTAGAAGTAGTGTCGAACGTCATTAATTCTGCTGTGTCAAGTAGTCTTTTATGGAGTCTAATTCCTTTTAGATGGGTTTAAAAGAGTCCTTACAAGCCGGGCGTGGTGGCGCACGCACGCTTGTAATCCCAGCATTCGGGAGGTTGAGACCGAGGATCCGGGTTCCGGCCAGCCTCAGCTAACTAGTGAGGCATTCTGCAACTTAGTGAGACTCGGTTTCAAAATAAAGAATAAAAAATAGGCTGGGGGTGTAGCTCGGAGGTAGAATGCTCCTGAGTTCAATCCCCAGTACCGCAAAAAAAAAAAAAAAAAAAAAAAAAGAGTCCTTACAGTTCTTTTACTTTTTTTTTTTTACTTGCATTTTAAAATCAGTTTTTATTTTCCAGATTCATCTTTTAAAAGGACTTGAGACTAACTGCAAATAACCAAGGTACTGATTTCTTTTTAACTTTAAATGTTTGAGTGGCATGTTACATATTAGAATATGCAGAAAGGTGCCCAGTTGCAACTTACCACTATCATTTAATGGAAGAACTATGCTCTATCACTAACTCCAAGAGACATTTTCATTTATTTTACTTTATATTTAAAGTAAAATTTGGTTCATGGAGCAGCATTCACCATTGACATTACTTTTTTATTTTGCCATCTGTGCTCCACTTATTTTCTTCTTTGGTAGCTTCCAGTTGGTCCCCTTTATAAGTGAGTTCTCCTCTACCTGGCAGTTAAATTTGGAGCTCCTCAAGGCATGGTTCTGTATTTCTGTTTTTCTTTCTGGGTGATCTAATCCGTGTTCTGTTGACACTATTATCTGTCTTTTTCAAATTCTGGGTGAAGTGGTTTTGATTTGACTTTTCCCAATGGCTAATGATATTGACATCTTATGTGCTTATCAGCTATTTGTGTATCTTCTTTTTTTTTTTTTTTTTTTTTTTTGCAGTACTGGAGATTGAACTCAGGGGCATTCTACCTCCGAGCTATACCCCCAGCCCTATTTTTTATTCTTTATTTTGAAACAGGGTTTCACTAAGTTGCGGATTGCCTCACTAAGTAGCTGAGGCTGGCCTGGAACCCGGATCCTCCAGTCTCAGCCTCCAAATGCTGGGATTACAAGCGTGTGCCACCATGCCAGGCTTATTTGTGTATCTTCTTTGGAAATATGTCTATTCAGATCCTTTGTCCATATTTTAATTTGGGTTGTTTGTATTGTTGAGTTCTGTATACATTTGGACACTAGACCTTTATCGGATACCTGATTTAGCAACATTTTCTCTCATTGCATGGGTTATATTTTCATTTTCTTGGTGTGTGAAGTTTTTTGTTTTTGTGATGCTCTGACTGAACCCAGGGTCATTCTACCTCTGAGCCACACCCCTAGCCCTAGTTTAGTTTTTATTTGGAAATAGGGTCTCACTAACTTGCTGAGGGATTTGCTAAGTTGCTGAGACTAGCTGCGAACCTGTGATTCTCCTGTCTCAGCCTCTCAAATACTGGGATTACAGACATGCACCACCATACCAGGCTAAATAATACATACATACACACATACACACACATATATTTTAAAATATATTATATATAGCTGAGCTACACCCCCAACCATATATATATATATGTATATATATATATATATACATATATATATATATATATATTTTTTTTTTTTTGGCGGTACTGGGGATTGAACTCAGGGGCGTTCTACCTTCGAGCTATACCCCCAGCTCTATTTTTTATTCTTTATTTTGAAACCAGGTCTCACTAAGTTGTGGAGTGCCTCACTAGATAGCTGAGCCTGGCTGTGAACCCGGATCCTCTGGTCTCAGCCTCCCGAATCCTGGGATTACAAGCATGCGCCACCACACCCGGCTTTCTTTTCTTTTTTTTTTTTTTGTGGTACTGGGGATTGAATGCAGGGGCATTCTAACTCCAAACCACACCCCTAACCCCATTTTATTTTTTATTTTGAAATAGTCTCATTAAGTTGATAAGGGTGATCTTGAACCTGTGATCCTCCTATCTCAGCCTCCCAAGTACTAGGATTACAGGGACGCGCCACCACACCCAGTTAAGTCAAATATTTTTCACATGCATTTTATATGACTTTCATGAAAGAATAACTCTAGGCAGTGATTCTTAAACTTTAAAGTGTATCAAAGTCACCTAGAAGGCTCGTTAAAGATAACTAGGCTTTAACCATGTGTGGTGGCGCACACTTGTAATCCCTGTACTTGGGAGGCTGAGATCGGAGGATCTGGGTTGTTGGCCAGACTCAGCTACTTAGTGAGGCCCTCTGCAACTTAGTGAGACTCTGTTTCAAAATCAAGAGTAAAAAAATAGGGCTGAGGGTGTAGTTTGGAGGTAGAATGCTTCTGGGTTCAATCCCTAGTACCTTGGAAAAAAAAAAAAAAAAAGATTACTAGGCTTTATACAGAATGTCTGTAGAATTTTCATTTCTAACAAGTTACACATGATGCCAATCTGGTCTGGGAACCACGATGTGAAAACCTCTAATCTAGGAAATTGGTTTGCACTGTGGCTTAAGCGCGTGAGAATTACTAGAAAGTTTTTTTTTTTTGGTGGTACTGGGGATTGAACTCAGGGGCATTCTACCTCCAAGCTACACCCCCAGCCCTATTATTTATACTTTATTTTGAAACGGGGTCTCACTAAGTTGCGGAGGCATCACTAGGTAGCTGAGGCTGGCCATGAACCCTGATCCTCCGGTCTCAGTCTCCCAAATGCTGGGATTGCAAACATGCGCCACCTCGCCCGGCTTACTAGAAAGTTTTAAAAAGGTATTGCCACTCAGGCTCATTTCCCAGGGATTGATTAAACTGGCCTGGGGCTCAGTTGTTGGTAATTTTCTTTTTTTGTGGTGCTGGGGATTGAACCTACATTGTTGGTAATTTTCAAAAGCTCCTCAGGTGACTAGAATGAGCACTCAGTGGCTCCTACCATCGCTGTAGGAGAATTGTGGTCTTAATCACAGATGTTTAGTGGTACCACTTGGGCAGTTTGGGCTCTGAGGGTTGAGCCTGGGGCAGCGTGCATTCTGAGCACGGGCTCTACCAATAAGTAGCACCTGCAGCCCCTACCTGGGCAGTTTATAAGTTCACATGCCCTTCTCTGCTTAGATGCTGGTTCTGCTCTTCGAGATTCTGTTTCCAAATGGAATCTAGGCTTTTGATATTATGTAAAGATCTCCTCGTAACTCACCTAGCTAAGTAACCACTACTCTAGGATGCTACTTTTTCTCCTCTTTTCATCATTTCTCTTTTCACTGACTCTATTTTATTTTATTTTTTTGAACAACCATGACTTCCTCTGCCTTTCAGAAAATTTTTTTGCATGATTCTTGCATTGCCTTATTTGTTATCTTGCTTTTTATGACCAAGCTTTCATTTTGGTGTTACTTAAAAATTTCTGAAGCTAAAACAGTTCACTCTACCAGTTTGTTTAATGTAAAAACATATTCACAATGACTAATAAGGTTATGTAGGTGCTTTTAGTATACACTGAGACTTACAAACTTCTTCTGCATTACATTATGTTTATCTTTTTTGTCTCCCTATAGTCAATTTCTAGAAATGAAATTGTTGGGTCAAGGGATATGCCTGTTTAAAAGTTAGTATTTCCAGGTTGCCCTCTAGAAAGGATATACCAGCTTTACTGTGTTTTTAGGTAACAGGATTTTTATCAGTGGGGTAGAGGAAAAATAACTTACTGTTTGAATACTTGCTGTTAGTTTAGTTGAGCGGTCTTTCCTATTTTTGCTGGCTGCTTGTATTTTTTTTTTTCTTTTTCCTGTGGTACTGGGGACTGAACCCATGGGCATTCTACCTACACCTCCAGTCCTATTTTGTAATTTTTATTTTGAAACAGTCTCTCACTAAGTTGCAGAGAGCCTCATTAAGTAGCTGAGGCTGGCAGTCAACTCAACCCCGGATCCTCTGGTCTCAGTCTCCCAAGTACTGGGATTACAAACATGCACTACCATGCCTAGGTCACTTGTATTTCTTAAGTGAATCATCTTTTTATTTGCCCATTGTTTTGGGGGTATGCACACATATCTGGGTGTTAACATTAAACTTTTAAACTCTTACTTGTACTTTGCCAGATAGGCACAACCATACTTGGGAAGAGGAGGCGGCCCAGGTCTAACTCCAGCTCTATCAACGTACAAATCCTTTAGCTTCTCTGGACTTCGGTTCTAGTCACTAAGGAGGTGAGCAATATTCCTTCCCTCCCTAACTATAATCTATAATAACATGGTTTGTCTACTGCGGTGGACTCTTCATGTCCCTCTTCCATTCTGTTTCCCTTCAGTGGATCTATCCATAGTTGTGTATGGGGAGGCGGGTGTAAAAAAACTAATTTTTCGAAGAAAAAAAAATTAAAATTTTTAGAAAAAATTTTCTTTTGGCGCTGGGCTTTGAACTCAGGGCCTGACATGTGCCTGGCAAGTGCTTTACCACTGAGCTATATCCCCAACCCCCCCCTTTTTTTTTTTTTTAATTTTTAAATGGCATCTTGCCAGGTTGCCAAGGGTCTTGCTAAGTTGTTGAGACTATTAGAGCCTATGATTCTCCTGTCGTGGCCTCTCAAGTATTGGGATTACAGGTATGTGCCACTGTACCCAGCTAGAAAAATGGCTTTTAATATGTCATTCAATTATTCATAGCCAGCTGGGCATGGTGGCACACGCTTGTAATCCCAGCATTTAGGAGGCTGAGACTGGAGGATCCGGGTTCACGGCCAGCCTCAGCTACCTAGTGAGGCACTCCGCAACTTAGACCCTGTTTCAAAATAAAGAATTAAAAAAAAAAATAGGGCTGGGAGTATAGCTCAGAGGTAGAATGCCCCTGAGTTCAATCTCCAGTACCGCAAAAACAACAACAACAACCAAAAATTATTCATAGCCCGTCAGTACTTAGTAACAGCATGACTTGGTCTTTTCTCAGTTATTTCATAGAATAACAGAAGAAACCCAAGCGATTAGGTTTTTGTTTCAACTTTCTTCCCACTGTAAGAATTTCTTCCTATGTTGTAGAAAGACTAGGTTAATTCACCTTAAATAAGCATTATATTTATTGGTTTAGCCAGTGAATATTGTATGTCTGTGCTAGGTATTATTAGAGGTCTTGCGGAGATAGTAGTGAGAAAGAGATGACCCCTTTGTACTTAGAGAACTTGAGTTGTAATGAGAGAGATGCATTTAGGTAAGTGCTGAGAAATGAAGCATAGAGCAGGGTTAGTAAGAGTGTGAGGACATGCAGGTGATGTGGTTATTTTCAATACGAGGTGTCATTCGAGTCAAGAAGCGGCCAACAAGTGGTACAGATATCTGGGGGGCTGATACTCCAGTGGAGGAACAGCGAGTTCGGCTTACTCAGATTTCCTAAAGGAGCCGGGTATGGTGGTGCACGCTTGTAATCCCAGTATTTGGGAGGATGAGACAGGAGGATCACAGATTTGGGGCTAGCTTCATCTACTTAGTGAGGCCCTGCTTCAAAATAAAGAATAAAAAATGAGGCAGGGGGTGTAGCTCAGGGGTAGAATGCCCTGGGGTTCAATCCCCAGGACTGCAAACCAACCAACCCCCTAACGGTTATTATAGTGAATATAGTTGGGACAGTGGCCTTGGAAGAGGAAGGTAGCTAGGGCTGTATCTTATTAGATTGTGTAGTCCGTAGTAAGTATTGATTGAGAATCTGCAAGATGCTAGATGTAGTTTTAGGCACCTGAGGTAAAACAGTGAACAAAGCATACAGAAACCTTTACCGTAGCTGGGCCTGATGGTGTACACTTGTAATCCCAGTACTTGAGAGGCTGAGGAGGATTGCAGGTTTATGGCCAGCCTCCACAACTTAGACCCTGTTTCGAATAAAATAGGGCTGGGGTAGCTCATGGGGAAAATGTCCCTGTATTCCATCCCTAGTAACACACACACACAATCCTTTACCCTCATGGAGTATACTAGTAGAAAGAGATTGTTAAACCCAGGTGATTACCGGTTGTGGTAATTGTTGGAGACTGATTAATCTGGCTAGCACCGGCAGGTAATGAAAGAAGGCAGCAAAGGAGGATGGGAAGTGTGTATGTGTTTGGTGGTGGGTGAGTTTGGCAAGGGTTGCTTGGAAAGTTGACGCTGGACATTTGAGCACGGTCTTGAAGGCTAGCATGAGCAAACCATTCAGGTATCTTGAGGAGGAGCATTCCTGGCTGTGAAACGAGTGTGTAGCTGGGGCAGGAACCAGCAAGGAAGCCTGTGTGGCAGAGAGGAGGAGAGACTGGGAGGAAATGGGTCAGAGGTAACAGCAGGCTCGTTGTTTGTCTTTGCGGATCTTTGTGGTGATTTTGCTTTTTACTCTGGGATGAAATGCCACTGGAAGGCTTTTGTCAGACATTTGAGGCAAACTCAGGTTTTAAAGAGATCCCTGACTTCTGCACTGAAAATGTTTTTGGGTAGTTAAGGGTCGAAGCAGAAAGCCCAGGTATTACAGGAGTTGGTGCTGGTTTGGATTGAGACTGTAACGGTGGGTATGGTCATAAATAGATTCTGAATGTGTTTCGAAGGCAAATCCAAAGGACTTGGGGATGATTCCAGGATTGTGGTCTGAGCAGGGAGGCAGATGGGATTGCCTGTAACAATGGGGAAAGTTGTGAAAGGATCAGAGGGGTGTGGAGAGGATTCGGAGTTCTGGTTTTGAATTTTTTTTTTTTTTTTTGTGGAACTGGGGATGGAACCCAGAGGCATCCTACCTCTGAGCTACACCCCCAGTCCTATTTTATTTGAAAACAAGGTCTCGCTAAGTTGCTGAGGCTGGCCTAGAACCTGTAATACTCCAGGCTTGGCCTCTCAAGTACTAGGATTACAGACATGTGCCACCATGCTCGACTTGGTTTTGACTTTTAAAATTGGAAATAGTTACTAAACATTCAAGCAGGGGTGTCCACTAGGCAGTTGGACATCTGAGTCTGAAGTTCAGGGGAAGAGTGGGCCTGGTTATGTAAGCATATGGCTGGTATTTCCAGGCCCTGGGACTGGATGAGGTCACTTAGGGAGTGCTGTAACCAGAGAAGAGTGCCTGTAACAGAACCATGGGCCATTTCAGTGTTGAGAAGTTGGAGACATGAGGAATGAGCCAGACAGACTTGAGCAGCTAACGTGGTAGGAGAATCGGAGAGTAGCATCCTGGAAGCCAGAGGAGAAAATGCCTTAAAGAGAGAAGGGCCAGTTGTGTCAAATGCTGCAAATAGTGTCTCATGAGTTGACTGGAAATTGCCGGGCTTGGTGGCACACATCTGTAATCCCGGTGCTTGGGAGGCTTCGATGGGAGGATCGCAGGTTTGAAGCCAGTACCTCAACAATTTAGGCTCTCAGCAACTTAGTGAGATCTTGTTTCTAAATAAAAAATAGCGCTGGGGGTGTAACTTGGAGGTAGAAAGCTCTGAGTTCCATCAATTAAAAAAAAAAAAAAGGATTAGTCATGTTATATATCATTGGAAGGTATTGGAATTATGATGGGCAGTTTTGGTAGAGTGGTAGGGGTGAAAGTCTGGTCATGCGGGAATGGGAGGGGGAACCTGGAGACTGTAAATAGATAATTCTTAAAAGGAGCATGTGGTGGCACACCCTTGTAATCCCAGCATTTGGGAGGCTGAGACTGGAGGATCTGGGTTCGAGGCCAGCCTCAGTTACCTAGTGAGGCCCTCTGCAACTTAATGAAACCCTGTTTCAAAATAATAAAAAATAGGGCTGGGGGTATAGCTTGGAGGTAGAATGCCCCTGAGTTCAATTCCCAGTACCACAAAAAAAACAAAAAACAAAAAACAAAACTTTGAGAGAACTGGGGAGCTAAGAGGAGAAAGTGGGCTCCAGAGACCTTTTTGCTTTTGTTTTTGTTATTTATTGTGGTACTGGGGATTGAGCCCAGGTGCATTCTACCCACGAATTACACCTTTAGCCCTTTGTTTTTTATTTTAGAATGGGGTCTTGCTAGGTTACTGAGGCTGGCTTTGAAACTGTGATCCTCCTGTCTGAACCTTCCAAGTACTGAGATTACAGGCATGCACCACCACTCTCAGCTTTTGTTTTTGTCTTTTAAATGGGAGAAGTAACTGTGTCTATTTCCTCATAGTGATGATTCAGTTCAGGGGCAGTTAATGATGATAGACAAAAGGGAACATTGCTGGACTTCTGTGCTTGAATTGGTAAGAGTACAAGGATTGCTTTAGGGAAGTTGAGGGTTCATTTATAGGAGCAGATTAGAAGGCAGAGTGCATGAGCAAAAAACCACGTCCCAGCAAGAAAGTCACACATCTCAGCAGAATATAGAAGGGGAGGAGGGTTTGCCCTACTCAGGCCTTCTATTTTCAGTCCCATCTTTGCTCTTGAAGAGGAGATCTGCAAGAAAGGAAATTTTAGAAAATTCCCAAGATCAATGAACTTAAAATTTCTTCACTGTCTTTAATTACATGCATTTTGAATCTTGAGATAGATTTTCTTCCATTTATTTGACCACAGAACTTTTTTCACTGAGTTATCACAAATAGAACCAATTTGGAAAAGACTAACCTGGTTCATTTCACTTTGCTGAGTTGGCCAAGGCTCTTGTTTGCAAAGTAGAAATCCCAGCTAAAACCAATTGAGCCGGATGTGGTGGCGCACACTTGTAATCCCAGGTTCGTGGCCAGCCTCAGGTACTTAGGCCGTCTGCAACTTGGACCCTGTTTCAAAATAAAGAATATAAAATAGGGCTAGGGGTGTAGTTCAGAGGTAGAATGTCCCTGGGTTCAATCCCCAGTACCAAAAAAAAAAAAAATTGAATCTTCAGAGGGAATTTCGTGGCTTACCTGACAGAGCAAATTAGGGCCACACCTGCATTTCAGTATTGGCACTCAGGTGATGTCAGTGTGGCTTTTTAGTCTCATTAGGCTAAATTGCTTAGGTGGGCTTCCTCTTGTTGCAGGCAGGATGGTGCTGCTTTTTTCTCCGTGGTACTGATTTGTTGAAGAAATAGTTGGGTTGAATCTTGGAATGTCCCACTATCAATAGGACTTGTCTGATTGCTTTCTTGTGCATTTTCTATAAACATGAATTTAATCATAAAGGCTTGATTCGACTCAAGTTTGGTGAGAAGTTTTCATAAGTGATGCTATGTTAAGCAGATTTTCACAAGCCTGTGTTGTAATTTTTTGTGATAGACAAGATGCCTTCTGTGTCCTGTGACACTCTACTGAATGACATAGAAGATATCGTGTCACAGGAAGATTCAAAGCCACAAGACAGACATTTTGCAAGAAAGCATGTTGTTCCAAAAGTGCGAAGGCGAAACACCCAGGCATATTTGCAAGAGGAAAACAGTCCGCCAAGTGATAGGTAAGTGTTTCCCTCAAAATTATATTCAATGTATTTCCAGGGGAGAAGCTGGCAGTGTTGGTCTGTATGATATACATAACATTTCTTTTTTAGAATCTTTGAACTTTTGCTAGCAAACATGAATGTTACTCTTTGAATGGCTTTAAATTTGGCAAAGTGATTGGTTAAAAAAGAAAAATATCAAATTGTATCTTTGAAGGCAGGGCCTAAGACAGTATGAATCTCTTTGATATTACTATAGTCAGTATATAAAGCTGTGTTAATTTCGAATGAAACTTCTTAGCTGGGCACAGCAGCACACATCTGTAATCTCAGTACTTGGGAGGCTGAAACAAGAGGATCACAGGTTTAAGGCCAGCCTTAGTTGAGACCCTGTTTTAAAATAAAAAGGGCTGGAGGTGTAGTATAACTCAGAGGTAGAATGTCTTTGGTTGGGTTCAATCCCCAGTACCAAAAAAATTTTTTCTTTATTGAAATTTTAATTCTTATGAGGTGGTTTAAATATTTGATGATTCTCAGCAGATTTATGAATATTTATGACTAGCTAAAGGCATTGGGCACAAAAATGATTGCCCTGTCTACACTGATAAGGTAGAATTCCAGTCAGTAAAATTGTATTCAAATTGTTGCCAGAAAGGATTACTAAGCTGTATCTTTTTCAAAAGCCTATAATTGTTCAAAGTTTTTATACACTTGATTAATTTGGAACATTAAACTCTTAAAATCTATGAATTTAAAATTTGCTTATACTTTGGTGACTGATGTTTATAAAATTTGTCCTGAACATATCCTTTGGGTAATTTCCATGTACTTATAAATATTATGGTGATCCAAGTTGAGAGTCCTTTTTTTCCTTCCTAAAAATACTACGTCTTTTAGAACTCCATTTTTATAGGTGGAGTGTTTTTTTTCCTTCGGTATTGGGGATTGAACTCAGCGGCATTCTACCTCCGAGCTACATCCCCAGCCCTATTTTTTATTCCTTATTTTTAAACAGGGTCTCACTAAGTTTCGGAGGGCCTCACTAGGTAGCTGAGACTGGCCGAGAACCCGGATCCTCTGGTCTCAACCTCTCAAATGCTGGGATTACAAGTGTGCCACCACATCTGACTTTTTTTTTTTTTAAATTGTAGTACAGGAAATCGAACCCAAGAGTGCCTTACCATTGAGCTACATCCCCATCCCTTTTTTGAGACAGGGTCTTTCTGAGTTTGAGGTCTGAGTTGCTGAGTCTGATCTTGAACTTGAAATCCTCTTGCCTCAGCCTCGCAAGTAGCTGGTATTACAGGACTAAGCCCACTGCACCGGGTTAGACTGATTTTAATAATGATGTAGGGTGGCAGTTTTAAGCTGTTTATATTTAAGTTTTAAAGTAGATAAGGATTTCAGCTAGTATGTAAGGATCTGAACAGATAGACGTAGTCAGTTTTTCTTTACTTAATCTTGTTAGATCCATTTTTTTTTATTTTTATTTCTAGGAATTGAATTAGTGGTAGTATAGCTAGTGGTAGGAATTTAAAAATAAAATTCAGAAATTTTGAAAATTTTTTTTTCTGTGGTACTGGGATTGAACCCAGGAGTGTTCTACCTCTGAGCTATATCCCCAGCGCTATTGTATTTTTAGCTTGAAACAGGGTCTTGCTAGGTTGGTGAGGCTGACTATAAACCTGTGATCCTCCTTTCTCAGCCTCCCAAGTCTGGACTGTAGGCGTGTGCTACCCTGCCCGGCTAAAAAGATGTTTTTTAGCATAGGGATTCTTAGCTTATAATTCTGTGGTTATTTTATCTTGATTTTAGACTTCTGATGTAACAGTGGTGTTTGGATTAAACTGGTACATTTAATGAATAGCTTATGAGTTGATTATAGTTTATTTTTTGCATAATGTGCCATGTGCCCTGAAACTATCTGATGGCTTTTTTTGGTGGTGGTGGTGGTAGTACTGGGGATTGAACCCAGGGGCATTCTACCTCCAAGCTACACCTGCAGCCCTATTTTTTATTCTTTATTTTGAAACAGGGTCTCACTAAGTAGCTGAGGCTAGCTGCAAACCCGGATCTTCCTGTCGCAGCCTCCAAAGTACTGGGATTACAAGCTTGCACCACCACTCCTGGCTTGATGGCTTTTAAGAATCACTTAATGAGCTGGGTGTGGTGGTGCACACCTGTAATCCCAGTACTTGAGAGGCTGAGATAGGATTGGAGGTTTGAGAACAGCCTCAACAATTTAGTGAGGCTCTCATCAACTTAGACCCTGTTGCAAAAATAAAATAGGGCTGGGGGTATAGCTTGGAGGTAGAATGCCCCTAGGTTAAATTCTCAGTACCACTAAAAAAAAAAAATGTTTAATGAAACTTTTTTTTTTTTTTTTTTATTAACAGCACCATTCCAGGCATACAGACAATTTGGATACGAACATGGGGTTGTTCACATAATAATTCAGATGGAGAATATATGGCTGGACAGCTAGCTGCCTATGGCTATAAAATTACAGGTAATGTGATCTATGATGTATTTTATTAAGTTTTTCAGTGTTGGAAGTTTTAGAGATAAGTATTCTACCTTCAGCAATTAAAGGGTATTTTAGCATACCTTAATGATCTCTTTTAAAAATTCTTTTACTGGTCCATTGTATTCTGACATGTAGTTCAAAGTGAAAGGGACGTACATGCACATAGCTCTTGGTGAGCTTAATAGTCTTAAGGCAAAATGATAGCTACTAAACATTACCTTGGTAACTATAGAGTTGATATTTTAAAGTAACTTCAAAACAGATTTATTTTGAAATGAATTTAAACTTTCAGAAAAGTAATAAAGCTGCAGACAGTTCATGTGTGCCTTCCCAGCTTCTCCTAATATGAACAAATTACACATATAGTTATTAAAATGAGAAATTAACCTGAGTGCAACACTGCTCTCTGAACTGTACATCTTACTTGAATTTTACCAGTTTTCCCTTTAACTTCCCTTTTCTGTTCCAGGATGTAGTTCAGGGTCCCACCTTATATTAGTTATCTTGTCACCTTAGTATTTTTGACTTTGTCACAGTGCCCCATGTATTACCTTGTCTTTCATTATCTGGACAATTCTGAAGGAAACTGACTTTTTTTGTAGAATATCCCCCAACTTGGGTTTGTCTGATGTGTAATTTGTTTGCACTGTGAGAAAACATCTTTTGGCAAGAGCACAGACGCGATCTGTCCTCAGCAGTGCTCTGTCCTCAGCAGCACATGGGATCTTGGTCACCATGTCAATGTGTCTGTCTTACTGCTGGTGCACTCACCTGGGCCTCCCTTGTCTTCCTAGAAGTGTTACTATTTTTCCTCATAACTAATAAATATACTGTTTCTCCTCAACCTTTTGCCTACTAATTTTAGTATCCACTGGAGGCTCTTGTCTGCAACAGTTACCAGCTTTTTTTTTTTTTTTTTTTTTTTTTTTTTTTTTTTTTTTTTTTTTTTTTTTTTTTTTTTTTTTTTTTTTTTTTTTTTTTTTTTGTGGTATTGGTGGTACAGTTATTACTGTGGTGGTTACTTAATCCTTATTTTTGTTTTCCTTGTTTCTACGTTTAATTGCAGTTCTTCTGTAAGCAAAAGCTGTTCTTCTGTTCCAGACATTTCAGTTACTTGCATGGATACTGATTGCATTCTAACGGATATGGATATAGTCTACTACTATTGTTATGTTGATACTTATATTGTCCCAACTTTTGTCATTAGTACCTTGTTTAGGTTGGCTCCTACAGCTTTTCAACGGGGGACTCTTACCCTTTTTTTTTTTTTATTAAAAGCATTTCCGCTGGCGTGGTGGTGGGGCGTGGTGGTGCACGGAGGCGGAGACCGTAGGATCCGGGTTCGCGGCCAGCCTCAGCTACCTAGTGAGGCACTCCGCAATAGGGCTGGGGGTATAGCTTGGAGGTAGAATGCCCCTGAGTTAAATCCCCAGTACCGCAAAAAAAAAAAAAAAGAAAAAAATTTCCTTATATTCTGGTACCAGAAGATGTTCTATTCTCAGCTTATATATTTCTCTTCCCCCACTCTCAGAAGCAATCATTTTCCCAAGGAATCATGATTCTTTTAAGAGAACAGCATTTAGAAACAGATCTGGGCGGCAGGTGTGTTTGCTTATGGCCACCATAAGCTGTCAGTGAGCCTAGATTCTGACGTGTGAGCTAGGAATGTGTGTGTACACTAACGGACCCACAGGTACCTGTCTAGATCTGTTTCCGTAATCTGTGTGTATATTAAATGGGCCCATAAGATGAGTGCTTTGGAACAGGCACAGACCTGGAGTTTTATGTTACCTTGCTTATTCCTTTGCAGTGGAAAAAGACATGGGTCTTGCAGTGAGGTATCTGGTGCTCCCCAACTCCTCCCGATCACTATCCTACGCCTCACAGTTGCCTTTGCCGATGGCAAGTCTTTGCTGCAAGATAGCATGTAAACCTTAGGAAGGACTGAAAATGTATTCTTTTCATTACATTGCTTCCTTCAGTAAATTAAAGTTGATATGTTAACTTGCTTTTTGTTGTTGTTGTGCTAGGGATTGCACCCAGGGCCTTACGCATGCTAGTCAATTGCTAGCTATGTCTCTGTCTGCCTCTCGGCTATATCCGTAACCCAGCTTTGCAATTTAAATAACTTAATCCTTAGCAAAATTAGTCTTAATGCATTTTCCCTTTAATTTAAAAACATTCAAAATATGCTTTTAGAATTACTGTAAACGCTGGGTGTGGGTGCTCTAAACCCAGTACTTGGGAGGCTGAGCCCAGAGGATCAAAGGTTTGAGGCCAGCTTTATTTTATTTTTTTTATTTTTTATTTTTTTTTTTTTGCGGTGCTGGAGATTGAACTCAGGGGCATTCTACCTCCGAGCTACACCCCCAGCCCTATTTTTTTATTCTTTATTTTGAAACCGAGTCTCACTAAGTTGCGGAGTGCCTCACTAGGTAGCTGAGGCTGGCCGCGAACCCGGATCCTCCGGTCTCAGCCTCCCGAATGCTGGGATTACAAGCGTGCG